>QEPC01000136.1:6246914-6283453 GCA_003113815.1 Sphenodon punctatus | reverse complement strand
GGGGGGGGAGGGGACAGGACAGCCCACGTGGCTGCCCTCTGCGTTCCCCCCCCTGCCCCCAACTCACAGTTTTTTCTTCTTGTCCCCGCAGGTATCCTGCGGGGACGAAGCAGCGGCGGCGGCGGACCCAGCGGCGAGCAGCAGGCAGGTGGTGATGGCAGCGGCGGCAGCGGCGTGGAGGCAAGCCCCCCCCCCTGCACCGGCAGCGAGCAGGTAAGTCAGATGGAGTAAACCCTGCAAGCAGGCTCTGCGGCTCCAGCCGCTGTCTGTGGGCTTTTAGCCCCCGCTACTTCCGGGTGGGGGGGGGAGGGGACAGGACAGCCCACGTGGCTGCCCTCTGCGTTCCCCCCCCTGCCCCCAACTCACAGTTTTTTCTTCTTGTCCCCGCAGGTATCCTGCGGGGACGAAGCAGCGGCGGCGGCGGCCCCAGCGGCGAGCAGCAGGCAGGTGGTGATGGCAGCGGCGGCAGCGGCGTGGAGGCAAGCCCCCCCCCCTGCACCGGCAGCGAGCAGGTAAGTCAGATGGAGTAAACCCTGCAAGCAGGCTCTGCGGCTCCAGAGCTGGACATGTCACCCTTTCCGATATATTAGCGCATGATCTCTTGCCAGTACCACAGGCTCTAGCAGAAACGAATGGGAAACTTCCCCTAGAGTCAAAGGCAATTCTCTCTGAGATGCTAACCACAGGAATCTCTTGTCCACCTGAGCTTCAAGCCATACATTCAGGGTGCTGGTGACAGGCAGGCACTAGTGATTTCTGTTGGGAAACCCCAAACAGCTACAACATTCGGGGACCATGCAGACGTACTCATTGCAACTGTTCTGCAAGGTGGAGGAATGTTCAAGTGAACTGAGGTAGTATTTGGTGGTTACTACAAGGCTACAATCAAAAGTCCATGGGTTGAAGACTAGAGGAGACTTCACTTGTGCCCATCCTTATCTCTACCTTCTGTCCCAGATTCATGTATGGAACAGATAACATGCAACTGTACCACAAAGTGCATGTGTGCACACTGCAAATATAAGAAGTCTTATCTATTGTGCACAGGAGCGGAGCCTGCAAATGCAGAGCCACTGGGGACAGTTGTGATAGTGATGATCCATCTTGTATCGGAAATTCTCTTTGGGTGCATTTTGCAGTTGTGAACTTACCTAAGGATTCAATGCACATGACAATTGGATTCAACACACCAAAAGTATGGGGAAAGCAGTGTCTAAATAGCTTAACATAATAGTATGCAAATATGTCACTTATCTTGTTTTTCTGGTGGCCATTTGTCCCTGATTTTTAAAGGTTAATCTATATAGATACAGCTTGGCAAACACTAAAAATGGATTCAGTACACCCAGTTCCTTTAGAAAAACGATTTGCCAACTTTTACTCAAAAATGCCTGAGCATGTTAGATTTTCTCAAAATATCACTAGTCTAAATAAACTCCAGCATTCTACGAATATCAGCAAGGTGGAAGTCGGTTATGTTTGCACCATACAACAGTGGTACCCAAACTTTCTGTCTGCATTTTGAGGCTTAAATTTAATACCTTGGCCCCACACCGCAGCAAGGGTACACAAAGCGTGTGAAATATCAGTTGGGAACATGGCCCCATCCGGGGAGAGTGTGACCCCCAACTGAGGTCTGAACCCACAGTTTAGAAATCTTCAGTGGTGACCCATCTCCATTGGCTATGCGGCGGTGGCCCACAAGATATGTCCTGGCCCTGAACGAACAACAGCAGTGCCACAGCAGCCCCAATTCACTCACCGACTGTCATGGCACCGCCACCATTCTATTTGCTTCCCTGGCTTGCACTGTTCTCACTGTTCACACATGCACAAAAACTTCCCTGGTCTCAGAATCTGTGCTGTGCTGTGCTGTGCGGGGAGGTAGACTGGGGGGTGCGTCAGTGTGAGGGACACATGTCCGGGAGTACAAAGACAATGTTGCCCATATTTTATCCCTCTTGCACATGTGTTCTTCTGTCTAGGGGTGGAAACGGTGGAATCCATGGGCAAACTGGAGCATTTGGGGGCATTTTTTGGGTGACAGAACTATCACCTTGGCCAATCAGGGAAGGCAGGGGGTAAGGGGAGGGCACTGGAGTAGGACAGGAGACTAGATCTTAGAAAACCACTTCATTGGATCACATCTCCATTTCTGGATCCATCCGCTGCTCTTCAGATCAGGTAAGAGGGAGAGCTAATCTTTATTACTATTTTGGTGGGGGCTCGGGGTGTGTGGTGTTTCTTTTGGATTTTTCCTGGCCTTGTTTGCCCCTTTTAGAGTTGGTAAAATGCTTCCTTAGAGAGCAAGGATATGGTTTGGGTTTCAGTCCCCCAAATGCTGGATTGTTATTGGCTTACCCAATTTAAGTGGTAAAAATGGTTTGGGGGGAGAAGTGTATGGTTTGGTTTCCATCTAGTGAAGTGGAAAGGTGGTCATTGTGGGAGACAGATAGCTGGGCTGGATGGACCATTGGTTTAACCCAGCAGGGAACTTTGTTTGCTTAATGCTTCAGGCCCAGAGCTTTGCATCTGTTTGTTTGTTTTTTATTGGACTGTATTTTAATATTTTTGTGAAGTGTTCCGAGTGTCATTGGGGGGGGGGGGGGCCCTATATAAAATTATTATTAGTCTATTCATTGTCGTTTTAAAATAATGGTATAGCAGTATTAAGTTTGGGTGCCCACCACACTGCCCCACCTGGAATATTCAGGATTAACACAGGAAATGGCTCAGAGCAGAGTGCGGTCAGGGTGCTGCAGGGAAAGCTCTCTCTCAGGTTAATCCAACCCAACCCCATTTCGGTGAGCCAGTTATGAACGAGGTCAGCATTCTCCCGTAGGGGACATTAGTAAGTCAGCTGGTTCCTGCAGAGCGCAGGCGAGGCCGCTACAAGGCTCGCTAACAGCAGCTGGCACCAGCCCCCAGGTGCCCCACCACCCCCGAGAAGCCAATCAGAGGGGCCCGGGAGCTCCCTCCACCCCCCGAAAACTGACTGGCTCTCAGGAGCAGCTCGCAGCCCGCTCCCCTCAGCCAAGCGGGGCATTGCAGCGTCCTTCACTCTCCAACCCACTGTACTGGGTGACCTTCACGTCTCCTCGCGGCGGCGCAGCACCCCTGCCTCGGGCGTAAGCTCTGCCCCCGAGTTCCCCTCGGTCACCTGCACCCGCCCGGCTGCCCTTCCCACCGGCTGCCGCTTACTTACCCCCGGGGCTCCGCTTTAAGCTGGCAGGGAAGGAAGCCCGCGTCAGGCGAGCGGTTACCGTCTGCCAAGCAGCCCGGCAGACATACATGGTGGCTTGGCGGCCGCAGAGGGCACCCAGGAAACTGCGGCAGCGATTCCGAACGCGTGAAGGAGACAGCGCGTCTAGCCCACACTGAGCGAGAGGGAGTGGGCGGGGAAAGGGGAGGCTTCCCCGACAGTCCCTCCGCCTCCTCCTCCCAGCGCACAGGCTGTCATGCCCTCCCGGCGCTGCTCTCTTCTCACTAGCTCGCTCCTCTCGGGCCGCCTTTCGCTCTTGCTCCGCGCTGAACGGGAACTGAGCCCGGGAAAATAGACTCATTCAACTGGATACAAGACCCTGCCTGCTAACCTCATGCGTTAGGGGACAAAGCCAGGGGATTAAGGTTATTCAAATGAACGTCTGGCGCGACTTCCGTGAAAGGAATTGGTGAAGGATTTTCTAAATCAAATACCATACAACCATCCTTTACTCTGCAAAGGATTTCTCCATAACGAAGGCTTTGCTATCTAGCAGCTTTAAAAAGGCACGAATTCAGACAGACAACCTTTAGGACCTCTTCTTTCTCCTATGGACAGAGTCCTCTCTTGCCAACGGTGGAAATCTAACTTGTTTTTAAACTCTCTTTCATAAAATAATTTTCCTTTAGTTATCCTTTTAAACCAACCCCCTTTCGCAGAGAGCGGAAGTTGCAAGTCTCGGTTTGTGTGTCTCAGCCTATACCTGATGAAATGCTTGCAGCTCACGCTACTGCTGTGGAACCAACCCACTTCCTCTGCAACTTTATTGCGGGGTAACACCAGATTTAGAAATCTGCTTTAATGTGCATAGCAAGTCACTATATAATGCTAAGAAGATGTAGGCGGTTAGAGCAGAGTGAGCAGCTAGGAGTCGTCAGGCAAGGGGCAGTGAATGTAGCTTGCAGCTGGCTTTCCTTTGCCTTATTTCCAGTTTCTGGATTTAGTCCCTGGATCCATTCCTACCCCCTTCAAGTACTAAAGGCAGAGCCTGAGGCAAGGGAGCAGAGATGAGGATCACACACCCAAGGATCAGGGCCAGATCCATAAGCTGGACCATCCTCTTCCTGAGCCATCTCTTGGAGACAGTACAAATTTTCAAAGTCAGCCCGGGGAGGGGGGGAAAGGTTCCTCAACCCTATTAGAGAATCAGAACCTGAAAGAAAGCCCATTGGATAGGTAGTATAACAACCTTGAATACATGCTTTTACGGTTTAACCCGTTATCATCCCCTTTCAACAGTCCCACAGTCATATATTCCTTATCTTTGGATACACTTCTCAATAACTTCTATGCAGGGAACAGTAGTGTCTTTAATACTATACAGTAAAAGTGTTGTGTGTTTTTTTAAATCTACCGCTATGCAGTATTAACATCTATGCTAGGTTGAAAGCCTTGCATTGTATGAAGCACAGTATAAAGGTACACAACTCACATAAGTCAGTGCAGGCCTAGGGCAGTGGTCACTTCTAGAAGATACATTTTACAGTCAAAGCGATCATCTAGACCAATATATACTATTACAGCATATTACATCTCATCCACTTGTTTCAAATTGGCTTTGTAACAAGAAAGAGGAATCTTATTTTGTCCTTTCCCCCCCTCCGCCCATGATCTCTGCTGCATCCAAGTATATTAACTCATTTAAAATGAAAATTTATAACAAAAATGACATAAACCTTAAAGGAAGTTCTTTACAGTAGAAAGAAACCCAACAGCAGTTTAATTTTCACACCTAAATAAAACCATGCACCTCAGTGCAGGTCTTGTGCACTCCGGACCTCCATCCTTCATGGACGGACCATTATCTCTTTCAGACCAGTCTTCTAGCACATCCCCTCCAGAAGGGGAAGGGACCAGTTAAGGTGGTCTGCCCTCGGACGCTGATGGAACCCCAGTGGTTCCAAGAGGTCCTGAGGGAGTTAACCCTGGACCCGGACGGTCACTCTGTCGATGAGCTGGTCCAGCACTGGAACAACTTGCTGGAGGAGGACATTGACAGGGTGGCGGCTCCGAGACGCCCTCTGCCTCAGTTTCATCACCGCAGGGCCCTTTGGTTTACTGAGGGGCTGTGGCGTATGAAGTGAGTAGGCAGGAAGCTGGAGCGATGCTGGCGCCGGACTCAATCTGACTCCAACCATCTTCTCCATAGGGCCCATTTGCGGTCCTACGTTAAGGCTGTGAGGACAGCAAGGAAGGAGTTCCTTGCTGTCCTCATAGCATCTGCGAAGTCACGCCCGGCGGAGCTATTTCGGGTGGTGCGGGGGCTGGTTAGTCCAGCCTCCCTCTGCGTGGTTGGGGACGTGTCCCAGGCCCGCTGTGAGGAGTTTGTCAACTACTTCGCAGACAAGATTGCTCGAATTCAGAGCAACTTTGATGCTGGATATGGGGCAGTAGGGGGAGAGCGCGAGGGGATGGAGGCCCTGTCTGGTCCAGCTTTGTGGGGGGAGTTTCAGGAAGTGACGCCGGCAGATGCGGCGGATGTCTTGGGGTCTGTGAGGGCCACCTGTTGTGAACTCAATCCATGCCCATCCTGGTTGGTGAAAGCCTCCAGGGAGACGTTGGGGACGGTGCTGACGAGGGTGGTCAGTGCGTCCTTGCAGCAGGGGAGGTTGTCGCCCAGCCTCAAGGAGGCTGTGGTACACCCCCTGCTGAAGAAACCATCTTTGGACATGGATACATTCGCCAGTTACCGACCTGTCTCTAACCTTCCCTTTTTAGGGAAAGTTATTGAGTGGGCGGTGGCACTCCAGCTCCAGGTGCATCTAGATAGCATCGGCTTCCTAGACCCTTTTCAATCTGGGTTCCACCTCAGCTATGGCACGGAGACGGCGCTGGTGGTCTTGGTCGACGACCTCCGCCGGGAGATGGATGCAGGATGTTCAAGATTTCTCATCCTGCTAGATCTCTTGGCCGCTTTTGATACCGTGGACCATGGGCTGCTGTTGAGGCGCCTGCGTGACCTGGGGGGTCTGGACGGGACTGTTCTTGAATGGTTCCGTTCATTCCTCTTGGGGAGAAGTCAGCAGGTGGTGCTGGGGGATGAGACATCGTGCCCCCGCGCCTTATCATGCGGCGTTCCACAGGGTTCTATTCTGTCTCCATTATTATTATTTAACGTTTACATGCAGCCCTTAGGGGAGGTCGTGAGAGGGTTCGGGGTGCGGTGTTACCAATATGCTGATGATACTCAGCTGTACCTCTCTTTTTCAACTGACCCGGACCCTGCTGTTTCATTGCTATCCCAGTGTTTGGAGGCCTTGCGGAATGGATGCGGCAGAGCAGACTGAGGCTCAACCCCGATAAGACGGAGGTGATGTTGGTGGGGAGGGCGAGGGAGGTAGTGGCCCCCCTGATTGGGGGGGTCCACCCTACTATAGCTCAGCATGTCCGGAGTCTGGGGGTGATATTGGACTCACACCTCCGCCTGGAGTGGCAGGTGGAGGCAGTTGTTAAGGCTGCCTTCTGCCGGTTGCGCTGGTGCGAAGGCTGTGTCCGTTCGTCTCTGGCCTGGGCCTCCCTCATCCATGCCTTTATCACCTCGAGGCTGGACTACTGCAACGCGCTCTACATGGGGCTTGGCTTCCCTTGTGCCTGGTTCGGAGGCTGCAGCTAGTGCAGAATGCGGCGGCCCGGCTCCTTATGGGGACGGGTCATCGGGAGCACATCACACCTGTGCTTCAGACTCTGCACTGGTTGCCAATAGCGTGCCGAGCTAGGTTCAAGGTGTTGGTGTTGATCTATAAAGGCCCTTTACGGTCTGGGCCCCTCGTATCTCAGGGACCGCCTCGCTCTCCGCGCCCCGGATCGACTCCTGCGGTTGGCCGGGGGTGCCTTCCTGGAGGTTCCCCCCGTAAACCGGGGGGCCACAATGGAGAGGGCATTCTCGGTGGCCATGCCGTGCCTTTGGAACTCCCTTCCGGAGGAAGCTCGCCTGGCCCCAAGCCTGTTGACATTCCAGCGGTGTTGTAAAACCTGGCTGTTCGCCCAGGCCTTTGGCGTGGGGGTTAGGTTGTTTTTTTTTAATCTCCCCTACCCTGTTTATTGTTTAACCTTGAATGGGATCCCAGGGCTCTGTTTTAAATACTTAAATTGTATTTTTGATGTTTTAAAATTGTTTTTATATGTATTTTATTATTGTTGGAAGCTGCCCCAAGCTGTTTTCAGGAGGGGCAGGGTATAAATTTGGAAAATAAATTTTTTAAAAATAATGCATCCTGCATTTACTTTAGCAGGTTAAAAGAGATACTGAGAGTACAGAACATTAGGTCTACAGGTTGCTGAAGTCACTAAGTTCTCCTTGAAAACCAATAAGATAGATGAAGGATTCTTATGCCCCAGTCCTACTGCCATGTATCTAAATGCTTAATGTGACTCTAAAGCACAATTCCATTCAGTAAGCACCAGCATGTTTGCTCTATCAGGCCCTAAAATAATAAAATTTTACTTTAGGGTAAAATTGTAAGAGATAGGTAATAGGGCTTCCAACATGTTTAACTGCTAAAAAAAAGTGTAAGTAACCAACATGAGGAAAAAATAGATGTCTGCACCGTTAAGTGTCCATGCATCCCTCCCCTTATACAAAAAGGTTTATTCCTAAGCACAAACAGGTCTTCTTGTCTGCTCTGGTTTTCCTGAAAAGCATTATGGATGAATGCAAACAGTCATTTCATGACAACACTGATTCAAACCTGGCTGAGGGAGAAAGCAGTTTTTATTCAACGTTTTAAAGCTTTTAATCCCCCATTAACACCCATTTAATACAAAACAGCTGAAGCAGGCATTCCTGCTTCTTGCAAAGCTTGAGAAGACTACTCTTTTTTTTTTATAAAAGGCTTGGCCAATGAGGGATCTTCCCAGCACACGGCAAAAGACATTTTATTGTGTCAGCCAAGACTGCTTAGCAAACATTAAAATGTTTAGACAGACCACAACATGTTTAAACAGGTGTGTGCTAGCTCTCAAAAGGTAGTGTTCCGTTCAACACCACAACATGTAGAAACCAGCCTACACAGGGATTTTGACACCTGCAATATTAGCCAATGTGTTAAGATCACACCATTTACCACATACTAGCCTGCCATGCAGATTGTCCCTAGCAGGCGTTTGTATGTATGTAAGACAGTTATTTTTTTAGCTCAATAAGCTAATTTATTTTGAATGGCTAATAAGATAGCGAGCTAAATTACAGCCTATCGTGCTCTTTTCAGAGACTGGGGACGGGACAATGGACAATTGTGCATTACAAAAATGCATAGCCAAGAGAGTTTTGGGGGTGGAGGAGTTTTGAGACTTCTCTTTTCTCTCTAATGGAAGCAAAATGAGCTCAGAAGAGTTCTAAGACTAGGACAGCAAAAACAGAATGCTAGCTACAAATACAGCCCAAAGTCCTATCCAGAGGATATGCCCAATGACTCATGTCTACCTTTGAGACCCCCGCAAGAGGCTTCTGTCTCAATACTTTAAGCAGCTTATGCTAATAAAGTACTTTGATTTCAAAGCAAAACATCAGCAGCTTTGTCTGCAGGGATTCAAAAGTTTGTACTGCTAAGAAATAATACACAAACAATAACATCAATATTCGTATCTTGAAACATGTTCACAGTATTCCTCAATCACTTTTTCATAGGTCAAATTCTACAAGTATATGAGAGCTCTCATCAGCTTTAATATATGCTGATTCACCTGAGGGAAAAATTTGAAGTTGGTTTCCTTTTCATCCTTAGTAAGGATGTGGCAGTGATTTGGGTGAGAGTGGGTAGGAAAAAGAATATTGGATTTTTTCCTATCCACTCCCACCGAAGCCACTGACTTCTCTCGTATATACCTGCTCTGCAGTTGCTCAGCCTATAGTTTTGGCTTATTACATGCCAGAGGAAGAGCCCTGTGTGGCCTGAAAGCTTGCATAATCTCACCAGTTATAGCTGCAAAGCAATAGCCATTTAATGCAAGAATTGTCAGTTCAACATTGAGAATCTTCAGAATAGGGTAAGTATGAAAAAAACAAACATCTTCCACTATTTTAAACATTTATTTTATCTTGCTGTATATAAATTAGCAGTATCCAGATAGCATGTATTATCCATTATCCCCTTGTAGATGGTGCAATAGTTGTAATCACTTCATAGGGCATATTTTTCATCTAGAAATAAAAACAAATGAGAACTGTAAGATTGTTATATAAAGTAATGACGTTTCCCCCATTTTTAGCTAAAGAATAACAAAGTGACCATACGATTTCAGGGTTGCTCTCTATTGACAGCTTCTGAACCCAACATACTCAGTAACTATATGTTACATTATTGTAGCAATTTCTTTTAAGTTGCATTTTCTATACAATAGTGAAGAAAATAATTTACAATCCATATTACGAGGGTAAAGTTTACACTTTTGAGTCAGTGGTCCAGTTCACATGCTGACAAATCTTTGCTATGAAATCCCACATATTTCCCTGTATTCTGAAGGGGAAGAAAAAGTTTCCACATGCAGCAACATGAAAATTCAAATTCTGTGAGCAAAACTATGACGATTAACTGAAATGTGCACATTATGAATGCCAATGACACATGCTGAAAAAAAGCTTTCCCCCTCCAGCTACTGCCCCATCTCTAATCTTCCCCTTTTAGGGAAGGTTATTAAACTGGGTGGTTGCCTCACAGCCTCAGGCACATCTCAATGCTATTGGATTCCTGGACCCATGATTTTGCCTTGGGCATCACACCGAGACTGTGCTTGTGGCCCTGGTCGAGGACCTCTGTTTGGCAATCAACAAGGGCAGTTGTACCCTGTTGATTTTGTCAGCTCTCTCAGTGGCTTTTGATACAGTTGATCATGGGGTGTGGTTGCATGACCTGGCTGGGGTTCATGGGATAGCTCTTGAGTGGTTCCGCTCATTCCTGGCTGGAAGGAACCAGAGTGTGGTGATGGGTAGTGGCTCATCATGCCCTCAGGAGTTCCCTTGTGGGGTTCCATCTTGTCTCTACTCCTGTTCAAAGTGTATCTGAAGCCCCTGGGTGAAGCTGTATGGAGATCTGGAGTGAATGGATTATGCCCTTTTATTGAAGGAGTCCAGCCTCTTTTGGTCACTCAGGTTCACAACCTTGGGGTACTTTTGGATCATTGCTGTGCCTGGATTGTCAGGTTATGGTGGTGCCAAGAGTACTTCTCACTAGTTACATCTGGTGAGAAAGCTGAGAACATTTTTTAATCAGATTCTGATCTGGCCACTGTTGTCCATGCTTTCGTAATCCTGAAGATAGATTACCACAGTGCACTCTATGTGGAGCACCCCTGATGACTGTTCGGAAGCTGCAGTTGGTGCAGAATGTGGCGGTCAATCTTCTGTCAGGCGCAGGTTGCCAGGAGCGCATTACAGTGGCGTTCCAGAGTCTGCACTGGCTGCCAGTGGCTTTCTGGGTACAATTCAGTTTTGACCTATAAAGCCCTATATGGCTCGGGCCCCAGGTATCTGAAAGAACACCTCCTGCATCATGCCCTGTCACAGCCGCTGAAGTTGACCAGGAGAACCCTCTTGCAGGTACCATCTTCCCCAGGTTTCTACAGCCAGAGTATGCAGAGAGGCTTTCTTGGTGGCTGCCTCACAATTATAGAACTCCCTCCCCTCTTAGAAGCCTGAGCCTGTTCTTCAGGAAATTATGTTAAACCTTTCTATCTGGCCAGGCGTTTGACAGGCAGGGATACGGTTGGATGGAGGGGTGAAGGGAATTTTTTTATTGATAGTAAGATTTTTATTATTGTTTTTATTGATTGTGAGCTGCCATGAGCCTTTACAGGAAGAGCGGCATACAAATTAAACAAACAATAAATGAGTTTCCAAACCTTAGAGGGTACCACACATTCCTTTACAGAGGGCTCTCTTCAGCAGTCATCATGGACTGTTACTTTTTGGCAGTTTTGCCAGCCACCCCTTAGCCACAGAATAAGCCAAAAGCTCCCAGCCCATCAGCTATTCCACTGTGTTATTATTAATTATTATTATTATTATTATTAAACATTTATAAAGCGCCAGTAACAACCTGGCGCTGTACAGAACATATAATCAGCTGCGGTCCCTACCTGTGGCTTACAATCTAAAAGNCTAAATGGTCAGTTTTCACAATGTAGAGATGTAAAAAGTGGTGTGCCCCAGGGATCTGTATTGGGACTGGTGCTGTTTAATGTATTCATTAATGATTTGGAAAAGGGTGTTAAGAGTGAGGTGATCAAATTTGCAGATGACACCAAGTTATTAAAGGTAGTTAAAACATGAGCAGACTGTGAGGAACTGCAACAGGATCTTACAACACTGGGTGCCTGCCTGGGCATCTAAATGGTAAATGATAGGGACGGGACTACCGGATTTTCCGGTATCCGATAATGCCGGTACTGGGCATACCGGCATTATCGGATTCAACCCGGTAATCCGGCCCGATTACCAGATTCCGGGTACCGGATTTTTTTTTTACATTGCGGCCATTCAAATGAATAACCGCAATGTAAAAACCCCACCAAAAACCCGCATTTCCCTCCACGAGTCCAGGCTGCACGGGTGGAAGGGGGGACACCCCCCACCCACCCTGCCCAGCCTGGATTTAAAAAAAAAAATTCCCCTAAGTGTCTCCGCCGGCAACCCAGAGCCAGCCCAGCATCAGCGGCCGTCCCAGCAGCTGCCGGTAAGTATTAGTACCTGTACTGTATGATCCCTGGGGTGGGAAGTTCCCCAGAAGGCCTACAGCATCTGAAGCCAGCAGCCACAGCCGGCGCTGAGGCCTCCGGACCACCGCCGCCACCCGGAGCTCAAGGAACTGGAAGGTAGGGTCCCGATGGGAACTTGTTGGAAGTAGGGTGATCCCTGGGGTGGGGGTGGGGTGTTAACCCCCCCCAGGGATCATACAGTACAGGTATTAATACTTACCGACTGCTGCTGGGATGGCCGCTGGTGCTGGGCTGGCTCTGGGTTGCCGGCGGAGACACTTAGGGGAATTTTTTTTTAAAAATCCAGGCTGGGCAGGGTGTGTCCCCCCTTCCACCCGCACAGCCTGGGGGGGGGAGGAATTTTTTTATTCCATTGATTTAAATGGGGACAGTGCCCCATTGAAATCAATGGAATAAATCCGGTATCTGTATTTAATCCAGGAATCCGGTTTTTTGAAAACCGGTATCCGCTAAATCCGGTAGCCGGTAATTGCCCTGGGGTCCCACCTCTAGTAAATGAGATTTAATGTGGACAAGTGCAAAGTGATGCACATAGGGAAAAATAATCCAAACTATGAGTACACAATGCTGGGTACTAAACTAGGAATTACCACTCAGGAAGAGGATCTGGGACTGATTGTGGACAATACACTGAAATCCTCAGCCCAGTGCGCAGCAGCAGTCAAAAAAGCAAATAGAATGTTAGGAGTTATTTGCAAAGGGATGGAGAATAAAACTGAGGATGTCATAATGCCTCTATACAAATCAATGATGCGACTGCACCTGGAATATTGTGTGCAGTTCTGGTTGCCCCATCTCAAAAAAGACATAGCTGAACTAGAAAAGGTACAGAGAACAGCAACAAGAATGATAAAGGGTATGGAACAGCTTCCATACAAAGAGAGGCTTGACAAACTGGGTCTCTTCAGCTTAGAGAAGACTGAAAGGGGATATGATAGAGGTTTATAAAATCTTGAGTGGTGTGGAACGAGTAGATAGGGAACGGTTATGTACCCTCTCAAATAGTACTAGAACTAAGGGACGCTCCATGAAACTAACTGCTGGCAGATTTAAAACAAATACAAGGACGTACTTTTTCACTCAACGCAGAATTAACTTATGGAATTTGTTGCCAGAGGACGTTGTCAAGGCCAGTACTATAGCTGGGTTTAAAAAATGACTGGATAACTACTTAGAGAATAGGTCCATTAATGGGTAACAACCAAGTAGATTGTAGGATGATGTTCTTACTGTCAGGAGCTGGGAGTAAACAACGGGGAATGGATTGCCCACTGTGACTGTTGGTTCTTCTCCCATTGGCCACTGTCGGAGGACAGGATGCTGGGCTTGATGGGCCCTTGGTCTGACTCAGTATGGCACTACTTATGTATGTAAAGAAGGTATATAAAACATGAAAACACAGGAATGTTTGGGAACATGACACTAACTTTCATTATTGGTCCAATTCTGTGATGAGCTGGACTCTTACTTGACATGCTGAGCAAATTATTAGGCATTTATATTACTCCAATGCTCACAGACACCCCCTATTAAGACTGGAGCTGTATTTTGCTGGGTATTGTAAAACAAGAGACACTCCCTGCCCCACAAAAATTACAGTACAAAAGACCTCCAGATAAGGGGATGGGAATGGTTAACATAAGCAAATATAGTGATGAGTTTTACTGAAGACAAAATTTTAATTGCTGGATATTTAAAACAATATTTTAAAGCCAAAAGTAGAAGATAAGGAGAAATAAGAATAATAATAAAAAAGAGACAGTGGAAGAAGAAGAGCTTGCTTTCAATGATTTCACTGGTAATGAGGCCAGACAATCCTACAAGACTGACCCCATGTTAAGAAAGCGGTAATATACACACTTCTGTGTATGCATGTTTCAGTCTCTGCATGTGCACAGTGCAATCATCCCATACCTTCATTATGTTTTTCTCGCTCTTCTTTTCTCCTTTCATATTCTGCTATATTGGCATTATGCTGCTTTAGGAGCTGGAAAATAATAACATTGTAAGTCATATGAGCAAGTAGTAAATTAGAGCCAAAAATTAGAATTGTAAAATACAAGAGACAAGATTCATATCTTGGGGTTTGACCCAAAGACCACAACTGTCTACGAAAAGGCTCCCACTGACTAGATGAGTTTCTGATTGAAACTAACCTATCCACATTAGAGGAGACACTCCAGGGATGGTGTGCGCGTGCGGGCAGAGACTGTGACAGAGTGTCTCACCTCTTCAGTAACTGCCACCAGTGTGCACCCCCGTTTCTCCCCATAACACACTCAGGCACAAGCTTCTTTTAATAATCCCCTTCGGGTTGCTTTACTCTGCTCTTTCCAGCACCATTAGCTATTTGTCTCTTTTCTTGCCATTCCACAGCCCTTTTGGTCCTTGCTTCAGAACTTCTCATTTCAGCTCTCCCTTCCTTTTCATCTGTGTTCTTCAACTATCATTTTCCTTTAAGACCTGAGGTGCTGTATTTGCTCTGAGACAGGGTGTCACACACCACCTCTCTACGTGCTCCTAATCGCCCCCTCTGGGACATCTCACCAGTCACCTGACTTCTCAGCCTTAATTGACCACAGCTGCACAATTTCCAGACAGCAGGTTAACACCTTCCTGAGTAGCAAGGGGGGAAAGTGAAGATTTTGGCTGCAGTCTTGAGTACACTTGCTCTGGCAAAGCCAAATCCATGTCAATGAGGCCTTGCTATTGCAAGTGAGTTTAGGACTGCAGCCTAAGATGTTCAGCTTTTGGTTGTTTGGAAACCTGCAGCTAAAGAAAGAAATTTAATGCAATTCTCTTTTAAAGGGGCACAATATATTATGGCTCAATTCTGCAAATGCACACAAGCAATCTCACTAATACCAAATTAAATACTCATGTCAGAGAATCATAGAACCTTAAGGTTGGAAGGGACCTCAAGGGTCAGCTAGTTCAACCCCGTTCCATGGCAGGATATTCCTGTCTACAGCATCACTGACAGATGCTTGTCCAGCCAGGTTTTGAAAATCTCCAAGAAAACAGATTCCACAACCTTCCTGGACAACGTATTCCATTGTCCAACAGTTCTTACAGCTAGGAAGTTCTTCCTAATATCCAACCAAACTCTACATTGCTACAATTGAAGCCCATTCCCTCTCATTCTGCCTCCTAGGACAGTGGTGAACAAGTGTTCACCATCTTCTTTCTGGCATCCTTTCAGATATTTGAAAACTGCTATCTTCTTTCTTCTGTGTGTAAGTATTAAGAGCAGGGATGGGGCGAGACATTTTGTTTATGTTTCCAAACTTTGAGCTTGCCCAAACTTTGAATTTTCCTCCTTATTCTGGAAAATTTAGTTTAACAGCAGAGGACTAGACGGTCAGGCATAATCAGAGTGCTATCACTTAACAAAAATTTCTGATAGGATTTCTCTAAATAGTTGAGCCTATCATAACGTAAGAATACTTACTAGGGCCCACAGAGCTGCAGAGAAAGCAAAGGCCAGTCCAACTCTAAACCAGTTGGGATTTCTTGTATCACGTTTTCTTGCAACGAACATAGACCGAGTCAATGCTAAAATACAGGCCAGAAATTTATTACATCATTTTAGATTATCAAATAAGTTCAGCAATAGCTTTGCATGATCACTGTTAGAAAATATTCAAACTACAGTGCTACTGGAAACTGCTTTTTAGCCACTTCTTTCCAGCAATTTCTGTAAGTGAGAAAAGGATAGGAAGCTATCTTCACACTGCTATCTTGTCAGAATGATGGCAGATTTACAAGGAAAAGTCTTGGATTGTAATCCTACTAGTAAATTTTAAGTAGTTAATAAAGCGCAGAATCAAAATATTAAAAGTTTTGGTTCAATTCTGGTTTATGTTCATCAGTATTTCTTAAATCTCCAGTTTGGAATTGGTTTAGACACTAGCTTGGAATAATGGTTTGGTAACCAATTCCACACTTTAAACCGGTCTGAACTGGTTCAGATACAATACAATTAATTAAATTAATTTGCAGAAAATGTAACTGCTAGCAAAATAATACAATGATAAGCATTTCACTTTAGATTTAAATTATATAAAACATTTAAATTTAAAGTATTTTGTACTATTGGCACACAATAGTACCAACACCTCCAGAACTTTTGTCATTCATATTTGACTGCCGAGATGACAAAATAAATTTAATCCCAGAAAATGCACTTTTCATGCTGACTTTTGCAACAGGAACAGCAAACACAATGTTACTATTTGATAGGCATATAGAATATGAAGCTGAATTGCAACAATATGGAGGTGATGTTGGTGGGGAGGTTGGCATCCCCCGTCATTGATGGGGTTCACCCCTCACTGGTCCCTCGGGTTCGTAGTCTGGGGGTGCTCCTCAATTCCCAGTTCCGCCTGAATGTCCAGGTGGGGGCTGTGGCGAGGAGCGTGTTTCACCAATTACATCTGGTGGGGCGACTCCAACCTTGCCACTATCATCCATGCTTTCATCACCTCAAGACTGGACTATTGTAACATGTTCAAAGTGGTTCAGAGACCACAACCAGTGCAAAACGCGGCAGTCCATCTCCTTATGCGGATAGGCTGCTATGAGCACATTACACAAGTGCTCTGTTCTTTGAACTGGCTGCCCATAGTCTTCTGGGACCAATTCAAGGTGTTGGTACTTAGCTATAAAGCCCTATACCGTCTAGGCCCTACCTATCTGCAGGACCATCTCACTCCCCGGGCTCTCGATTGACCCCTGTGGTCGACTGGAAGCACCCTTCTCGAAGTCCCCCGGATATCTACGGGGGCGACTATGGAGAGGGTGTTCTTGGTGGCTGCATCAAGGGTGTGGAACTCCCTCCCAGCAGAGGTCCATGTGGCCCCAGACCTCCCCTCCTTTCCAGAGCCGTGCAAGACATAGCTGTTCCACCAGGCTTTTGGTGGGGGATATGGGTAATGGGTGGGGGTTGGGAGAGGTTTTCTTAAAGTCCACCATGTGGATTTTTAGTTTTATTTTGTATTATATTTATATTGTAATTTGTTTTTTTAATTATAAATTGTGAGCTGCCCTGAGCTGCTGATAGCAGGAGGGTGTAGGGTACAAAATCTGTAAAATAAATAAATAAATATTAGGTTCCTTTAACAGCTGTGAAGGTGCACACTGGGATAATGTGGAAATGAGTGTTTTCAGGATCATGCTCCCATGGTTTAATTGAGACTACATGGAGCTAAGTTTGTAGGTCAAATGTGAAGGGCAAAACGCTGCCCATCATCCCCTTCAGCTGCCCCCCATACCCTGACTAATATTTTCAAGGAATAAAGAAAATTCTTTATGAAGAAGTCAAAACAATCGCTGCTATGTTTAAGGGGCAACACCCCCTACTCTTCTCTATAGAAATCAAAGCCAGCCCTAAGTTGGACCCCAATGCTTGTTCACCTGCGGGGAGCTCTTACCGGATACAGAGCACTAGAAACCCGTCCTGAGCTAGCTCTCCCAGAGCCCGTTCCCAAGACTCCCACAGGAGGCTGACGGTCACTCGCAGCTCCAGCGGGAAGATACGAATGAAGGGCGCGGGGTGAGCTAGAGAAAACGCTGGATTAAGTGTCTTTTCCCCTCACCGCGCCGCACTTTACCCCGACCCCATTTCCTTCCCTATCAAGCGGCATCGAGGCTCGCCCGGATCGCTCACCATGGCTCCGGCTTCCGGGCCGTAGAAAGAGCTGCCTCACTAGCCCCAACGCCGGCGCCATCTTCCTGCTCCTGATCCAGCAGCCTCTCTGCTTACCCAGGCCCTAAGTAAATGCGGGGTGGGTGGAGCTTCTAGGCTTGGCCTGACCCAGGGCTGCGGGGGAAAGCAGCGCCACCTGCTGACGGGAGCCTTGGGAAGCATCAATTGTTATCTTCTGGTTGTACTGGGGAGAGGAGACCCTGAGCCCCCAGGAACAGCATATTGACTACGGTGTAAACTATTTTGTTTATTTAAATTTATATCCCATCCTATCCAGACGGTTCAGGGCAGGTAACAGCATATATAAAACCAACATATAAAATAGATAATAAAAGTAAATAAAAATGTATATTTAAAAACCCAGCCCTGCCAAACCCTATCCCTGCTTGCCAAAAGCCTGGCTAAACAGCAATGCCTCCAGAAAAAGCTCAGGCCTGACCTCTGTCAAACCTCCAAGAGGAGGGTGTTCCATCAGTGCGGAGAGTCAGCCACTGAGAACACTCTACCCTTTCCCAATGGACTTGACAGCAGGGTTGCCAGCTTTCACAGAAATGACTGACACTTCCATTTTGGCCTATGGGAGTATCAGGGTCATTTCTGCGAAAGCTGGCAACCCTCCTCGATGAGCAGATGGAACTTGCAAGAAGGCATTCCTGTTTGACCTCAAAGACTGCAATGGAGCATAGGGAGGAACGTGGTCTTTCAGATATGTGGGGTCAAGGTTCTTTCAGTACAGGATTGACAAGGTGTCCTCTCATTCCCATAAAAATAGGTCTTTAAGCATCTTGTACTTCTTGTGTCTGACGGCCACAGTTTCTCCTCGCAGATAACGCTGGCACTAACACTGAGTCTCCAATGAGACTTAGATCTGCTCTGTGTCGAAACTTTTGCTTGCAATAAACACAGGGAGAGGATGTTGCACTGTCCATTTTGCAAAGACAGGTGATGGTGACCCTATGGCCTAAGTCAGTGTAAATAAATCACATCACATAAGTCTGCATGTGGCATACATGCTGCCAATCAAGGCCTAGAGGGATGGTCAGGGCAACTGCTCTGGCCATGATCATTTGGGTAGGATCACCCAGTTTTCACCCAAACAATCAAGGAATGTAGGGGCATCGTCCTATAAAGTTCTGCTATTTGGAAACAAAGGTCCTTTCATTTTTATTCCTATCTAAAATTGAGACAACTGGCTATTTCAAATGTGCATAAGTTTATATAAACTATGTCTTGCACCCCTTTTCTGCTGGCCAGCTAAACAATTATGGGCAGCCCTATTGTCAGCAGTCGTCTTTATAGGACTGGGCTTGAGGCCCTGATTTTACACTACTAAATTCAATGTGAGTTTTGCTGTTGAGTGCAGCAGTATAGCCAGTTGAGTGCAGTATAGCCTCTCAAAACTGGTCCTGCAAGATTTTGAGATCACAGAGTGCTGTGTCAGGGAGTTCAGTGTCAGAGCTGTGTAGGAACCTGGCACAGCGTTGATTACCTGTTATGAGAACTATAGGCGTTTCTTGCTTGCCTAATAATATTTTTCATGCTGTGAAGCAATACAGAGCATCTCCACTGCCTCTTCACAGCTGCTCTTTTCTCTAACATTAGCTATCTCTTCTGAAAGGCAAAAAGCCATGGATGGGAAACATTAGTAGAGGAGTTTGTGGAGATTGTGGGTGAGATCCTCTCTCCACTGAAGTCAATGAGAAACAGGGTTTTGTCATTTACTTCAATAGTACCAGGATTGCGCCCAAGAATGAAATCATGACCCCAGTTAAAGAAATAGGAGAGTTTGCCCTTATTAGCCTCAGTGGAGACAGGTTAATGCGAGAATCAACGATCTGTTCCGAAAAAGATCTGTTACCAGGTATCAATGACTGCGCTCCCCACACAGCCTGCCGCCTAGGGTGGCAACAGCTCTCTTACAAGAGGCTACTGTGCGAGCGAGAGAGACTAGGCAGCAAGTTCTTAGCGCATGCGCAGAACCGGAACCCAACCCTCCCTTGTCCCACCCTTCCCGAGTAACCGGCGGGGAGGCCGCGCTCTGAGTCTCGCAATTTCTTCCCAATATGCCCCGCACAGACGTCGGGCCATGTGGGTGGGAGTGACGGGAATGGGGTCGTGGGGCATGCGCAGTGGGTTGTATGACCCGGCTGGAGAAGCCCTAATCGGCGGCCATTTTGGCGGCGCCTCCTCTCTTCGGCCTGTTCAGTTACCACGTGAGGCGCCGCCTGGGGCTCGGTGCGGGGCAGGGGCGGCCCGGTACGGACACGGCGGCCGGAGGAGGTTAGGCGGGGCGCTGAGGCAACCAGCAGGAGGCGGTGGCCCGGCGGGAACCCCTTCGGGGAGGCGGCGGCCGAACAACAACAGCAGCAGCAGCCCGAACAATCCCAGGCGCGCCGGGGGAGCAGGAGGCCGCAGTGGCCGGAGGGACGATGCCATCTGTGAGCCTCCCACCTAAGGAGAACGCGCTCTTCAAGCGCATCCTGGTGAGCGAGCGAGGGAGCGAGCGCGGCCCCGCGGCAGCCTCCGGGACACGCGGGGACCGCTCTCCCTGGGTCGGGCTGGGCTCCGCCGCTTTCCCTGCTGCAGCTTCCCCCGGGAAGGAGTAAGCGAGAGCATACTTGTTGCAGCGGGTAGGGTCGGTGACCCGGCCCCCACCCCAGACCCCCGTAGTGGCGGCATGAGATCTAGACGCGGGCGCGCTTAAGTGGGCACGGGGCTGGGAGGGGACAGAAGCCAGGGTTGCAGAATTATAATTAGCATACTTCTCATCCCGTGAGCTCTGAGATGAGGGGCAGTGGCTCTCAAGATGTGGGACATAATTTGTGTGTGTGTGTAGATACACACACACACACATAATATATTCAAAGTAGGCCATTGCTTAACTATGAGGCTGGTCTGGGAAAAAATAGTTCAGGGCACTAACATCTCTGGTAAACTAGACAAATTCTTGCCCTGCCATTTTTTATCCAAGTTCTATCCTTACTGTTTGACCTCCACACTCCCATGCCAATTGAGTTTTACTATATACACAGCCCTCCTGCCAGTAAAGCTTTTACCCCACTCTGGCCATTTCTCTTCCTGTGTGTATTCTCTCTGACAGATGAGCCTAATGGAGAAGCTGATCTGAAATGTTATTTTTTAAAAAGGAAACTTAATTAAAGAAATCGCTCCAGATCTGAAGCCTTGACTTGACTCTTTTTAAAAGAGAAACTATTAGAAATTATAGCTCAGTACTGATAGGGTGTGTCAGAGTTGTGTTGTGGTGTTTGGTGGTTGTGTTTTGTTTTTGTTTATTAAAAAAAGAATTTCAAAGACTGCAAGGCGAAGAGTAATTAAGGGGAGTACAATAGGGAGTCCCTTATCTATACCATGGGAGGGGCTGCTTTGAGCCTGCTTAGTACTTCCCAGTCTGGAGAATCCAACCTGGTTGTCCTCATTGATGGCTTGCAAATTGCTCTCCCTCACCCCTCCCTTTCTAATCCAGGATTATACAGTGGGACTGCAGGATAGGTTACACAAGACATGTGAAATCAAGGCTGTCCCAGAAAATCCAGACTCTTGAGAGGTATAACAACCAGGGAATGTGTTGGTGTTACTGCATAGCAAGAAGGGAGCAGCAGATTTTGCTCTGGACAGAGTAGCCGATCTAACCTTCTTTACTTCTTGAGGTCTTAACTAGCTTTTTGGTTGGAAGCCTAGAAACCATGTGCTCAGGGTTGTGTATCTTCCCGAGGCTTTCAGAGTTGTGCAAGGGGTGTCAGACATGATCCCAGCCCAATTCAAGCTACATCTTAAATAATGAAATTTCTAAACTTGTAAGTTTAGAACCTTAGAACTTGCTAATTGCAGCCTTTAGGGGCTTTTAGGTTTCAGTGTAGGGTTTTTAAAGTAAATTTCTAAGGAAACTCCACTATGCAGAAAGACTTGGTATTCAAAAGGAATTCAGGATTAGGTGATGGCTTGTGTGTATAGTTTTGTAGGACTTGATATCGAAATTAACCTTTCAGCAAGATGGCTGACACATAGGTTTTCCCAGATCCTAATTTTTTTCCTGTGACAGTGCTACATAAACTCTTCCAGAAAGAAGTGAAAATTGCTGATCATCTCTTTTTAAGCCATTACGTTTTCTATGTGTATATCAAGTGCATTATTTTATTTGTAGAGTAAGCTACGATCATGTTTATACTGTACTAGATCCAGCCATATACAAGACAATTGAGGAAGTGAAGAATTGTGGGGAAATGGATCTGGATCTGTTAATGAATTATTGTCATTACAATTACAAGGATTTCATTTTAAGAGGGTTTTCCTTATTAGCTACTTACTCTTGAAGCATGTAGATCTCTTCACTGAAGATTTTTGCAGAATAGCGTTTAGTTGGAATTAGATACATGGGATTCATGTGTCTTTTAATTGTAAAAATTCAAGTCTTTCTGGAGACTGGGAATATTATGACAACTATTGTAATTAGTTGTGTGCAGTGACAGCAGTATGTGACTATTAAAGATCAAGACAGTTGATTTATAGAGAAACTAATTAGTAAGTTGCTTATACATGTTAGCGGTTTCATTGGTTGTCAACTCATTGAAATCCATTAGAAATATTCCTTTTATTCATAACCTTTGCCATAAGATTAGTCCAGAAACATTTCAGAGATCTAAAAGTTTGCCTTTGTTTTCCACATTCGTGCTTTTGCTCAAGCGTTTTGACTTCTTTTTAACAACCAGGAAGGAACTGTAGATCATTACATTATAGTTAAAAATCTAAAATAGCTGCATGTGCATTCGAGTTAACATTACGCAAGATACTACCTTAAAATCATGCACTTGGTTCATAACTAGTAACTTAGTCCTGAAAGGCTTGCTCAATTTTACTATAGTGAGTAATCCCATTGATGTCCAATATGGAGAAGGTGTGATTGAGTTGTAGACAATACAAAATTGGCATGGATACAGGACATATTTCCCTTATTTCTATGCTTGTAGGTTTTTGGGAGCATGGGGTGTGTCCGATGCAAACTTAAGTGTCACAGCATGTAGATTGCGTTAAGTTGCTCCACACTCAAACTTGAATATCTGGGTCTTGAAAAAAACAGTGTTAGGACTGCTTAACCTGTTTGGGTATCACCAACCTTGTAATCGGTGTTTTCAAAGTTTGTAAACTGGCAAGACCGGAAATCAGTAATATAATGTGCGGTAATATAATGTGCAATGTGGTGCTGACTTAGTGTTTATGAGCTGGATTTTTCATTCACCACACAAAGTGAGTTCAGAATACTGTGTTCTCCTTATTTTGCTGCCTGATACAAAGCCCAATAGAGTCAGGGACCCATGTTCACTGTGTTCTCATTGCTCTCAATGGGGAGAATACAGTAAACACGGGTCCCTTAATAGAGTAAATATTCTTAACATGCTCCTAGATGAATGGTAGTGCTGCTTAGAGTGTGGATTTGCTCAAACATGCAGAAACGGAGGGAGTGTCTGCTGCTAGCTTGCAGAATCTTATTAATTTTATTAAAGTTTGTAGCCATTGTGCTCTTAAAGCTTTTCAAATGCAACCCAGCATTATACGAATACATGCTGTCCTAAGAAGCTCCAGTGCCACATTTTCCCACTTGAGGCTTATACAAAATGAAACAAAGTGTAAAAGGACCTATGGAGTCCTGTTAGTTCTTGGTGGTGTGCCTCATATTGCTGTGGGCAACACCAACACTGAAATGAATTTTATTTTATTTATTTATTTATTTCTAGATTTATACCCCACCCCTCCTGGGAACAGCTCGGGGCAGCTTCCAACAAAAAAATATAAAATACATATAAAACCATTTAAAACGCATCAAAAATACATTAAGTATTAAAACAGGGCCCGGGAAACATTTAAAACAATAAAATAGGGTAGGGGAGTAAGACCCCATTCTCCCACCCTCCCCAAAAGGCCTGGACGAACAGCCAGGTTTTACATCTTCACCGGACTATCAAAAGACTTGGGGCCAGGCGAGCTTCCTCCGGAAGGGAGTTCCAAAGGCGGGGCCCGGCCACCGAGAATGCCCTCTCCATTGTGGCCCCCTGCTTAACGCGGGGGACCTCCAAGAAGGCACCCCTGGTCAACCACAGGAGCCACCCTGGAGACGAACGGACGCAGCCTCCGTACCAGATGCAGCTGGCAAAAAGCAGCCTTTGCGACTGCCTCCACCTGCCGCTCTAGGCGGAGATCCACGGCCAATATCACCCCCAGACTCCGGACCTGCTGAGCTATAGGCGGGAGAACCCCCCCCCAGTCGTGGGGCCACTACCTCCCTCGCTCTCACCACCACCACCACCTCCGTCTTATCGGGGTTAAGCGTCAGTCTCCTCTGCCACATCCATTCAGCCATGGCCTCCAAACACTGGGATAGCACCAAGACAGCAGGGCCTGAGTCTGTTGAAAAGGAGAGGTACAGCTGAGTATGGTCAGCAATTGCTTGGGGAAATGGTTAACAGCAGCAGAGGCAGGATTAGTTGTTCTCCCTCTGTCTCCTGTCAGTGATCCGTTGGGTAGCTCCGCGGATGACCGTCAGGAGGCAGAAGAAGAAAGAAACCTTCTGTGCACGCGTGGAGCTGCCCCCGGCCATTTTGCCAGTCTTTTCTTCTGCCTTCGGCCGTCGGAGGTGTATTTCGCAACTCCTGAAAAGACAGAAACATTTTTTGGTCAGTTAGGCTCAGGATTCGGGATTTTGGCTCAGCGGGGCTTTGGGGCTAGCGATTATCCCTCCCCAACTCAGAGGGACTCGCTTTGTCAGCCCGCCAGGTTGCTGCGCAGACTGCCCGGGAACCGGGGAGCAGCCAGACTCCGGGGAGAAGAGGCTTCGCCTACCCCAGCAGCTTAGTAGCCGCGGAGTCATTGCCTGTAAGTCTCCCTCGGCTACGGCCTCTGACACCGCTTGCGGGGGTTGGGCCGTGCCGCATCGCAGGGAAGTGCCTTTCCCCCCCCCCCGCGTCCACCAGCGGGAGAGGGAACAAACAGCCGGCAGTATGGAGGTAGCGGCAACGGGAAAGATTGCCCCCTCCCAGGAGGGCAACAAGGCTGAAGCACCTGATGTGGCGGCGAGACTAGACCACATTCTGATAGCGCTGGAGCGCCTTACTGAGGTACAAGGGGGGGCCCTGGGCAATCCTCCCCCTGCAGCCTCCTCACTTGAGCCTGAGGCCAGGAGCACCTCCCCTCGAGGCAACTTGCCCCAGGGCTCTGGGGCGAGAAGGGCTCCACCACCCCAAGGGGGCTCAGGCCTATCCTCCATGGCAAAGGGAAGGGCGGGAAAAACCCCACGCAAAAGAGCAAGCAAGGCGCCTAAGTGCCCTCTTCAGGCTTGTTCCAGCAGGCCCCTTGTTTCCCCTCAATCCTCGGAGGAGGAGAGTGGGGCTCCTGGAAAGGATTCAGGCAAGACTCGTAGACGCACTTTTCAGGCCTCGGCTCACAGACTCCTGGACTCTCCCCAGTCATTTGATGAGGAGGGTACCGGTGAGCCCCGCTCCAAGAAGGAACGAGCCCAAGCCACCTCAGAGTTGGCATCAGACTCAGAGTGGGAGGATATTGATGAGCTGGCCCCCCAGGGAACCTCTCAGGAGACCCAAGACAGGAACAAGCAGTTCCCTTTCCTTCTCAAGGGGGAGTTTTTGTCTCAAGTGGTTAAGACACTCAAGTTAGAGGAAAAAATCCCAAGGACATCTCTTCAGACTCTCAGGAGGAGGAGGAACGTGAGTACATTCCCTCAGTGCACGGCAAGGACCCAGGCTTTCCCTTAGAAAAAGCCTTTGAGAGGTTAATCCTGCACGAGTGGAAACATCCCGAGAAAGGGATTCGGATGAACAAAACCCAGACTTCACTGTACTCCCTCTCTAGACGTAAAGACCCACTAATAAAGAACCCCAAGGTAGATGCGGCGGCAGTCTCTCTTGCTAAACAAACGGTCTTCCCAACGGAGGGGGACTGTTACCCCAAGGATTCTACTGACAGAGCTGTAGAGGCGGCTCTGCGTAGATGTCTGGATTCATCCGCCACTTCGGTCCGGATAAACGTGATTTCATCCTGCGTATCCAGACCCCTGATGGCTTGGCTACAGGAAGCTCAGGACCCCGACATTTCGAATAGAAGGGCCCAGGTGTTGTCTTCCCAGATCAACTTGGCAGCTGCTTTCCTCGCTGATGCCACGATGGACTCGATGACGTGGGCTGCCAGGTCTGTGACTAGTTCCGTCTCCGCCAGACGCAAGCTGTGGCTAAGATCATGGGAAGGGGACAACATAGCGAAAAACCTTCTCACCGCCGCTCCCTACAGAGGCTTCAAGTTGTTCGGGGTTTGCCTAGATAAGGTGTTGGCTGATGCTAATGACAAGTCCAAGCAAAAAAATCTGCAGCAGGTAGGAGCGAAGAAAAACTTTTTTCGTGGCCCCAACTTCAGACCTAGAGGAGGATATGGTTCCGGTTACAGTTCCTCTAAAAAATTCCAGGGGCAGTACAGGCAGGACCAGCCAGGACGTTTCTTCTCTCACAGAGGAGGAAGAGGTCACAATTTCAGACACGACAAACAGAAGTCAAAAGGGTTTGCTCAGACTACCCGTAAGCAAGAGGCATGACTACCACGAGGATGTAGCAGTGGGAGGCAGATTGCAACATTTTTCAAGCGTGTGGGCTCAATCCGTCTCGGACGCATGGGTACTGCAATGCGTAACCGCAGGATACAAAATAGAGTTCAAAAGAACCCCATCTCATGCTTTCATCTTATCTCCAAAGTCCGGCCGGATGGAGAAACACTCTGCCATGCTACAAGAGCTGCTACGCCTCGAAACCATTGGAGCGATAGAACCAGTCCCCCCAGACCAACGGGGCCAGGGACTTTATTCCTTGCTCTTCCTGGTAGCCAAGTCAGGCTCCTGGCGAGCTGTTCTGGATCTCAAGCTCCTCAACAGGGTTGTTCGCACGCAAAAATTCAAGATGGAGACAGTAAAATCAGTTTGTCGCACCATCAGGAACGGGGACTGGTTAGCCTCCCTGGACCTCAGGGACGCCTACCTTCCCATTCCAATCTGGGAACCACACCGGCAGTGGCTGTGCTTCGCCTACCAGCAGACCCATTACCAGTTCAGAGCCCTCCCGTTCGGGCTGTCATCTGCCCCAAGAACCTTCACGAAGATTCTTGTCCCCTTGGTGGCAAACCTTCACAAGGAGGGCATTCACCTTTATCCATACCTCGACGACCTGCTGATAAGGGCTCAGAGCTGTGCCAAGCTCCAGAGGGATCTCAACAGAACCATCCAGTACCTGGGGGCCCACAGATTCTTGGTAAATCGGGAAAAGAGCCACCTGGAGCCGACTCGCAGGATCGAGCATCTCGGGGTATGGATAGATACTATCTTAGGAGCCGCCTTCATTCCCCGCGACAGACAGGAAAAAATTAGGCAGAGGGTGCGCCTTCTAGGGTGCCAGAAGAGGGAAAGACTGAAGAGCTTGGCCCAACTTCTGGGGCTGTTGGTGTCCTGCACGAAGCAAGTCCAGTGGGCAAGATTCCACCTTCGCCCCTTGCAACGGCTGCTGAGGCCTTTTCAGCAAGAGCTCACCAACGGCTTCAATCCATGGGTCAGAATTCCAAGGTGGTTACCAAGATTAATGTCTTGGTGGTCAGACCTAGCCGTTTTCCAAACGGGTGTTCCACTAGAGGAGCCAGAAAGAGTGGTCCTAACAACGGACGCGAGCTTGAAGGGATGGGGAGCCCACATGGGCACCCTATCTGTACAGGGTTGCTGGACTCAGCAGGAGGCAAGCCTCAGCATCAACGTTCTGGAGTTGACCGCAATCCGTCTTGCTCTACAACAACTGGTACCGCCCTTGCAGATCTGGGCTCACTCAGTGCTCACTCAGTGCTGGGGGCAGCTACCTCCTACGCCTTCAAGGCTAGAGTTTCATATGAGGAGGTATGCAGGGCAGCTACTTGGTCATCCCTGCATACTTTTGTCAAGCATTATAAGTTGGATCTATTCAGATCCGCTGAAGCGGCGTTTGGCAGGAGGGTGCTGCAGGCAGTCCTGGAGGCTCCCGAGGCTGTTTGCTCCCACCCTTAAGGTATTTGGGCTTGGGTACATCCCAACGGATCACTGACAGGAGACAAAGGGAGAAACAAAAATTGGTCACCTACCTCGGTGAATTTGTTTCTCGTCTGTAGTCCTGTCAGTGATCTGGCTCTCCCTGTCAAACAGCATACAGTTAGATAGAAAGTTCTTCGTGGATTTTAAAAGAAAGTTTTAGGAACAGTAATTTAGTGGTTCTGTTAGGAAAGAAGTTCGCTGTTGCGCTCCCCCTAGTTCACCTGCCGGTGGTACTCAGTGTTATCAGTGGGGCGTTCTTCTAATGTTGTGTTAAGTACTTCCAGAGGTGGAGACGTTCCTCGGCTTGGATATGGACTGGCAAGATGGCCGGGGGCAGCTCCACGCCTGCGCAGAAGGCTTCTTTCTTCTTCTGCCTCCTGACGGTCATCCGCGGAGCTACCCAACGGATCACTGACAGGACTACAGATGAGAAACAAATTCACTGAGATAGGTGACCAATTTTTGTTTCAGTGAGCAGGGATACTGATAAAACAGTAGGGTAACAACTTCTGGATGGAAACAGAAGTGACCATGCTGCCATGGCAACTCAGGACAGGAAGCCGCATCAGGCATGGTCTGACCACTCACCACATGTTCCCATGGCCAAGCCACTGGGGAGGGCACGGAGACGCAGGAACATGTGGCCGGCTGCCTCCTCGCTGTGCCCAGCACCCCGCTGTGTCCCCCCTCACCCCCCTTATGACGGGCAGCCATGGTGGCCAATGACGGCTGCTATGGCACACCTGGGCCAGGTCACAATGGGCCACACCATATACAGCCCTCTGTGGCCCACTTTGCCCCGATTGGATGGAGGCTAGCCCAGGCTGTGACCTAGAGCTAATCTGGGTGTCGGAGACCTGGCTCGTCTCGGACACGGCCCAGGGCAAGCTCGGGCCAACATCTAGCAGGTCCTTAACAGACGTGCTGGTGACTCGTGGGCCAAAGCATGAAAACGTGGCCACCGTCTCATCTGTTTTTACCCTCTGTTTTGAAGCAGTAAAAAAAAGCAACGGATACACCACTAATCTAGCACATAGGCCACACTGCAAAGTGTAAGGTAGTGGAAAACAATCTTTTGTAGGAAGGAAAGGAAAAGTGGAGTGAAGACAAGAGTAAGGAAGTGAAAATCCAAAGGGCATAGGAAGTGAGAGTGATTGGATCATAACTGTTAAATTGAACTCGTTTGTTGAGTTATTAAATTAGTATTGGACCAGCTGGTCAGATAGCAAATTTTGCATATAGATGCAAGACCAATGGAATTTATCAGTATAACAAATATTTTATTGTTATTGCCAGCTTCCCATTTCATTAATGTAACAGACAATAGTGCATAACTGTCTTCTTTGTTCTAGTAGATTTGAGTAGCATGGCTTTGGGGAACGTTACATTTCTAAGCCTAAATAAAAACCTTGGATATGAAGGGAGTATGTATTGGGTAACTTTCAAGCACAAACTATAACGAACAGTGCTTATTTCCATAAAACCTCATAAAAAGACCTCCTTGGAGGGGGAAATGGGGTATGCGTACAAGTTAACTACACTGGAGACTATTTCTACACTGGTTAACCATTGTGTTGAATGCTCTAAAGCAAAATGTCATATTTAACAACGATTTGGAACATCATGTCTATTGTAAATGTAATACTGGACATCACAGAATATTTCTTACGTCACGCAATAGCTGGTCCTGTTTCAAAATCATTGTGTTCATAATTGTAAGGTTTTCCTTGGTGGTCTATGCTGAGCACATTTGCTTTTGGTGGCTCAGAGCAGATGTTTATGCACAGTTTTAGCTTATACCTGCAAGTTTCCACTGATGTGCCATTTTCTCAGGCAAGGGACACACAAGCAAACTGGTATTAGTTTTGCTGGCTTCAGGGTGCTGGTCACTAAGTGACTGAAGGTCTGCCATTTCCAGATTCACAATGCACCCCTTTGTCTTTTTGGCAACCCATGTGAACTTGTCTACATGCTGGAATCACCAGGCCAGAAGTCACTTTTGTGTATGAATGACTTGTCACTGTATTTCTTCACTTCCTCCCCCCCGTCCCCCAAAATCACAGTAGTCTCTGATTTCTTTCTTTTTTAAAAAACTTTTATTTTAATTAACATTATAAACAAACTTATAAACATTCAACTGTGGTTACAAATCTTAGTTCTAAAGAATATTGTTTCTTTGGGTTCAGGTGAGTTTAGTCTCCGATTTCTCATGCTACTACTATCCATGCATATACCACCTAAGCATCTACCCTTGTAAGGGCTGTAAAAATGTATTGATTATACAGTGGATTCCACTTAAGTACAGCTTGAATTTCTGGATAATTCTGAGCAGGGCATGAAATTTACAGGTGCCTGGGAGTCATTGACACCCAGTAAACTGAGACTGGTGACTGGTTCAGGGGTGTAGTGGAGCAAGAACAGTTAATACGAGGATAAAGTCTGGTGACTGAATTTTTTTTTGGTTCCCAGAGTTCAAACAAATTTCATGCCCGTACCCCCATCTTCAGCCTATCTGACATGAAGAGTCACCATGATGGGGTGTATGTTACAATATTTTAATCATATTTCCTAGACCCTTTTCAATCTGGGTTCCGCCCCGGCTATGGTACTGAGACAGCGCTGCTGGCCTTGGTAGACGACCTCCGCCGGGAGATGGACGCAGGATGTTCAACATTTCTCATCCTGCTAGATCTTTTGGCCACTTTTGATACCGTGGACCATGGGCTGCTGTTGAGACGTCTGCGTGACCTGGGGGGCCTGGACGGGACTGTTCTTGAATGGTTCTGTTCATTCCTCTTGGGGAGAAGCCAGCGGGTGGTGCTGGGGGATGAGACATTGTGCCCCTTGCCTTATCATGCGGCGTTCCGCAGGGTTCTATCCTGTCTCCGTAATTATTTAATGTGTATATGCAGCCCTTGGGGGAGGTCGTGAGGGGGTTCGGGGTGCGGTGTCACCAATATGCTGATGATACTCAGCTGTACCTCTCTTTTTCAACTGACCCAGACCCGGCTGTCTCATTGCTATCCCAGTGTTTGGAGGCCGTGGTGGAATGGATGCGGCAGAGCAGAGTGAAGCTCAACCCCGATAAGACGGAGGTGATGCTGGTGGGGAGAGCGAGGGAGGTAGTGGCCCCCCTGATTGGGGGAGTTTGCCCTCCTATAGCTCAGCATATCCGGAGTCTGGGGGTGATACTGGGCGCAGACCTGCGCCTGGAGCGGCAGGTGGAGGCAGTCGCTAAGGCTGCCTTTCGCCGGTTGTATCTGGTGCACAGGCTGCGTCCGTTCATCTCCGACCCGGACCTGGCCTCCCTCATCCATGCTTTCGTCACCTCGAGGCTGGACTACTGTAACACGCTCTACATGGGGCTTCCCTTGTTCCTGGTTCTGAGGCTGCAGCTAGTGCAGAATGCGGCGGCTCGTCTCCTTACGGGGACGGGTCGTCGGGAGCATATTACACCTGTGCTCCGGTCTCTGCACTGGCTGCCAATAGCGTGCCAAGCCAGGTTCAAGGTTTTAGTGTTGGATCTATAAGGCCCTTTAATTTCTGGGCCCCTCGTACCTCAGGGATCGCCTCGCCCTCCGCGCCCCAGGGTGGCTTCTGCGGTCGGCCGGGGGTGCCTTCTTGGAGGTCCCCCGCGTAAAGCGGGGGGCCACAATGGAGAGGGCATTCTCGGTGGCCAGGCCGCGCCTTCGGAACTCCCTTCCGGCGGAAGCCTGCCTGGCTCCAAGCCTGTTGACATTCCGGCGGCATTGCAAGACCTGGCTGTTCGCCCAGGCCTTTGGGGAGGGGGAGATAGGGTTGTGTTTTACCTCCCTACCCTCTTTTATGGTTTTAATGTTGAAAGTATTTCTCGGGGCCCTGTTTTAAAGAGTATTTAATTCTGATTGTTTTTAACTGTTTTTATATTGTTTAATGTTTTTTATTGTTGGAAGCTGCCCCGAGCTGTGTGTAGGAGGGGCGGGGTATAAATGCTTTAAATAAATAAATAATAAATAAATAAATATACTGCCAAGGAATCATTAATATACTCAAAGATCCTAATATTTTTAGCTGGACGGGCATGCTCTGTACAACTTAAAATTCAAGTTCTCATAATTCAAAATTCTACTTATCCAGATAGTAGTACATTCCCATAGACCTGAGGTTGGGGAGAATAAAATATTCTCCGTCTTCAGCTGTCCAGACGTGCAGACCCTCACTGACAAATCTGATTACTGAATTGCAGCAGGCAGAGCCGTATGTATAATCCTACCAGTTCCGACTTGGGCATTCTCAAGCAGGCCTGTAAGAGGGAGTGAGCACCAGATTTCCCTATCTCCAGCCCACCCAAGACTCTGTGTCAGAACTGAAAGGATTACAGACATATACCTTTTTGTCCTGTTGCCGGCTCTGATTTTCTGCTTCTGAAGGGCAGAGAAGGGGACTGGAGATGGAGAAACTTGGTACTGACTTAATCTGAGCATCAGTCTTCCCCATCTCCAGGTCCATTTCCTTAAGGACTGTTAAGTAGAATTTTTGATAAGTCAGACTTTTTTATATGGCTGGAGAAATTAGACTTAAACAGACTTCACTGTATACTAGCCTCATTGGACATACATGTCTGTTTGCCAGGCTTGTAAGGAGGAGAGGTGCTCCTGTTTCCTGTCCATCAGCTGTTCAGAGGGGAGCTCCAGGAGCCTTTGGCTGGGGCTTGCAAGGCAGATGAGTGGGATGTGCTCTTGCTTCCAAGTGATTTTAACAGTTCTTATCCAAGGGTGCAGCTGTTTGGGTGGCATTGTTGCTCCGCCTGTGTGTGTGCTACAACCACCTGTCCATGTATATTCTGGAACTCTGTTCCTTTCCTTCTCCCATTACATCTGGACAATTCCAGACTAGGGCAGGGGTCGGGAACAGAATGACTGCAAGAGGGAAATCTCTGAAAGTTGGGCCCTCTTAAGACACTAGAAGATACCCACAGCAACCAGAACATGCAGCCAAATATGCATGTCTCCAGAGTGGTGCCAATGCCTTTTAGTGAGCGTGGTGACCTAGGTATGTCCCTTAGTAGTCCAGTTCCTTTCACCACAGTAAATAACCAGAAAACCTGCATGACGTTCTGACTGCACTTCATTGCCAGTGTGGTTTCCACCCACATACACAAGCATGCTGTTTTAGTGAGCCTTAGTTGTCTTCTTCCTTTTCCCCTCACCCTTGGGTTTAGGTGAACACATGGTCAAACAGATGGCTTTTTAATAAGTTGATAGTGTCCAGTTAGATACATCTTAGGCCATTTCATTCACTGCATCTGTTGCTTACTGAAAGTAGCATATGTAGTTCAAAGATACATATAGTATTTGTAACTGTATTTAGTATTGTGCAATAAATAATGTATAAAGAAACAGTCAAGCATGTGGTGAAAATTCTTGACCAGGCATTGCTGTTTACTGAAAACGCTACTTCCATCAGGGTGAAAAGGAAATGTGCTCATGAGGATATGTTCGTAGATCTGATCGCTGAATGGCAGTGTGAGAGCAGGGTTGGCCTCCTTACAAGGAGAAGCTGAAAAAGCTAGGGCTCTTCAGCTTAGAAAAGAGATGACTGGAGGCGGTAGGGGTAGGAATCCACTAGAAGCTTATAAAATCATGACTGGTGCAGAGAAAGTAAAAAGGAAGTTTTCCTTTCTCATGATACTTGAACTAGGGGACACCGAAGGAAATTAACAGGTAGATTTAAAACAAACAAAAAGTGCTGCTTCACACAATGCACAACCACAACATACAAAATTCATTGCCATGGATGTTGTGAAGACCAACGGTATATAACTGGGTTAAGAGAAGATTGGATATGTTCCTGGAGGAAAGTTTTATCTGTGACTATTAGCCACGCTAGTCAGGGGTGACGTTTGACTGCCAGAAGCTGGGAATGAATGACAGGAAATGGATTGCTTGATACAGTGTAATCCACTTAGATAGAACTTCTATAACTTGGAATTTCTAGATAAGTCAAATTAACTTGTTTTTCCAAGCCCTAGGCCTATGGTGATGTATTAATTCTTTATTTGGATAAGTTGAATTCTGAACCCTCATAATTTCTTTTAAAAAAAGATTTCTAGAGTATACCCATCCAGCTAAAAATATCATGCTTTGGTAGCATGCAATTAAAATACTCAAGTACAGACCCTCCAGGGCGAGTCTTCATGTTGGGCAGGTTGGAGATGGGTGTTGTGGGGGGAATATCGGTTCACTCTGGGTGTTAACAAATGAGACTGGAGTCTGGGTTCAGTCCACGCACTCATGTGTTTAACATGGAGAGCATAATAAACGGGTGGGTGCTCTTCCCCGCCGCACTCCCCAGCCCAACCCCCATCGGTATCCTGCCCTCTTCTATGACTGTCACAGCTACCCACAGGAAGAAGCTGCCCCACTTCTTTCTTCCGGGATATCACTCGGGAAGGTGTTCCAGCCCCTGCTATCCCCACCCACATGCAGATTCTTCCCTGACCTGATACCTGCAATCACCTGGTAATTGTAACTAACCTTCTGCTAGGCACATAATGCAGACTTTATCAAGCATATTGCATACTTTATTATGCGTCTATAGTGAAAATGAAATTTAAAATTTTTAATTTAAAGCAGTCGGACTTTCCGTGTGCTTCCACTTTCTGCAGATCACAGCAAGGTACTGGCATGAAGCAGCACACAGTTTTATTCTGGTCTTGCTGTCCCTGGTGTTGGAAATTCCTCTTGGTTTGCATAAAACCCTCAATCAAGCATGTCTCTCTTATTCTCCATCTTCTGCATCACCATACAGTGTGGGTGGAAAACATCCCCACTTGCAAGGGCCTTCTGCGCTTCTTGCTTTGTATAGGGCAACAAGCTCCTCTTCAGTCAGTTCACGTTCTCTGTACCCCAAGGCACTTGTTTCCCCAAAGATATTCATCTAGGTGACCCGATCAAGGCACTTCCAATGGCCCCTTGGGCATCCTCTCGCTGTCTTCAGGGCAGTAATGAGAAATTATGTCAAAGACGACCCAGCCCCTTTTAGTGACAGCCTTACTTCTGCATTGTACCAACCGCAAGCAAACTCCCACGCTTGTTTGGATCCTACTCGTTCATCTGTGGCTCCCACTGTTCCATTCTGCAGAACTTGGAATTGCAACATGGTTGCGTGTTGTGGGCACTTCACCATGCGTACGTAGAACTCCCCTGTGTGTACATGCCACCCTATGAGTGCATAGGCTGACTTGGAGGATAGGTCTGCCACTTCTCTCTGCACATCAGGCCTCACGCAAATGTTAGCAAAGGCCAGTATATCCATGACCCCCTGTCCCTAATTTCTTAGCCCCAGGCTGACCCCAGCCTGCCACAACACCCATATTTAAAATCCGCTTGGCTTTGCAGGGCGATTAACCTGCTGCAATTAGTTTCTATGGCATTATGACACTTCATGCTCATTCCAAGCAAAAACTTATTTTCCAAAGGTAAGAAATTTAATAAGTTCAACCAATTGACAATAGCATCCTAACCCTGCTCCCACATACATTCCTAGCACAATGACGTTCAGTGCCTTGCAGATCCTCCCACCTTTTGTTTTCTTAACATGCAGTGGTTTCCCCTACCCCAGTTAGAAAATTGCATGCTTCCATGGTGGTGTAATCGGCAGTATTTTGTAGACATGTTTGTGCACTGGTGTACTTGTGACAGGAATGTCTGTGCAATTTAATTGCCACCTGGATTGACAGTGCAAATGCATCAACACGCACAACAGAATCTTGGTAAAAAGTTTTGCCCCGTAGCCAGCCTGGAATGACACGTGACCAAAAGCAGCCAATAAAAGCTCATGCCCAGCACCACATGACCAAAAGAAGCCAATTGCAGCTCACATGTGGCACACAGCCAATCCTGGCTATGCATCAGCCCAACTCTTGAAGCTGGCACTATAGGCACACACTATAGGCACTCAGAGAGTGACTGAGATTGGGCAGTGGTGGAAGCCATGCTGGTTGTTGCCTGGCTGTCAGTTTGAGCCATAGTCTCGGCGATGGTCATCTTCCACAAGTCATTCCAGAGAATGCAACAGTTGGGGCAGAAGCAATCTTTGGGCACATTTGAGGGTGAGACGCCACGAGCACACTACACCAGTGCTCTGTAGTCTGCACTGGCTTCCTGTATTTTTCTGGGCACAATTCAAGGTGCTGGTTGTGACCTTTTAAAGCCCTAAATGGTCTGGGCCCCACAGATCTGAGAGTCTGCCTGTCCTTCCATGCCCCATGCGATCGGCTGGGAGTGCCTTGCTGTGGGTGCCACCTGTTAGTTGTATTCATACAGTGAGGGCTCGCAGGGAGGCGTTCTTGATTGCTGCCCCAATACTATGGAACTCCCTTCACCCATACGTTTGTTTGAGCCCAAACCTGAGCATCTTCCGGAGGCGGTGTAAGACTTCACTTTTTGTAAAGGCATTTGGTAGGTAGGGATGGGGGTTGCTGGGTGGGTTGTGAGGGGGGTTGCTGTCGGACATGGATGGATGGTTTTGGGGGGTGGGTTCGGGGCTTTGGGGGAGGGTTTTGTATTTTGTTTTTATCTATTATATTTTTATATATGTTAGCTGCTCTGAGCCTTTAGGGAAGGGTGGGATAAAAATGTAAATAAATAAAATAAATACTACCAACCAGGATTTGTGCTGTTCATCTAGTCCAGCATCCTGTCTGACAACGGCCAAGTACAGTTGCTTTAGAGAAGTATGCAACACTCAGCTCTCCCCCC
>QEPC01000136.1:6074734-6246892 GCA_003113815.1 Sphenodon punctatus | reverse complement strand
CCCCCCCCCCCCCCCCCCCCCCCCCCCCCCCAAACAGCCCTCCCATGTCCACTTTGACTAATGGACATTGATGGACTTGCTCTTCAAGAATTTATCTGATCCTTTGTTGACCCACTTATGCTATTAGTCTTCCGAATGTCCTCTAGCAGCAAGTTCCACATTGTATGCTGAGATATGAGAAGGGGGTAAATAAAAGCTCCTTATTTAGTTGCTCTACTACACTCATGGCTTTATAAAGTTCTATCCTGTCTCCCTTTATTTGTCTTTTCTAAAGCTAAAGTATTTTCAAAACCTATTGGATCTTGCCACGTACAGAATCTATTCCTTGCCCTTGATCATTTTGTTGCCCTTTTTGCTTTTCCCATTTCTGCTTTGGCTGCTTTGTGAAAGGGGGAGGTGAGATTTCAATGAACTACCCACAGTGACTCTCAAATCCTTTTCCTTTTGTAGTGTGAATACATAATTAGGATTATTTTTTTCTTGCATGCATCATTTTGCATTTAGCAACATTGAATTTCATTTGCCATTTTGTTGCCCAGCCTTCCAAGTAATGCAAGTTCCTTCAGCAATTCCTCATAATCTGCTTGGGATGTTACTATCATGAATTGTGTTGTGCCATACTGCAAATTTGGCCTCGTTGCTCTTCACCTCCTTTTCCAGAACATTAGTGAAAGGTAAACACTGGTCCCAATACGGCGCATGAGGTACTCCACTGCTTACATTTTCCAAATGTGAAAAGTGACCATTTAGTCCATCCTTTATTTTCTCTCTCTCAGCTAGTTACCAGTCCATGAGAAGACTTTCCCTTTCTTCCCTGAGTTCTTAATTTTCTTACAAGTCTTTGATGAAGAACCGTATCTGCTTTCTATAAATCTAAATTCACTAGAATCACCAGTGGATCCAATATTGACAGGATCATCCTTATCCACATACTTGTTGACAACCTTAAAAAATTCCAGTAGATTCATAAGGCATAATTTCCCTTTTTAAAAACCATGCTGGTTCTTCCTCATCTGTTTGGGACAGATGCTTACTGAGAGAAAGTTAATCTTGAAACCAGGCTGTATGACTTAATGGTTAGCGATAGATAACCTACATTCCAAGCTCATCTCTGCTGCTCAGGTTGCCAGATAAACATTTCAAAATTACGGGATATGATGGAGCACGAGTGTCTTGAAATAAGGGATGTCAATTGTGTTCTGTGGAGCTAAGGATTTTAGTAATAGAGAATGTGCCTGTTTAAATGAGCAGAACCATTTGGGTCTGGGGACCCAAACCGCAGGTTTAAAACTGGCCATTGTGCGGGACCAAAACTAAATGGTGTGGGTGAGTGATGTGAGAAGCACGCAAACACTTGTGCACATGCATACACTCACAGCTCTCCCCTCCCTCGTCATCCCTGCTCCTGCCACCGGTAGAACCTTCACAGCCTCTGGAGCGGGGCAAGGGCCAGCTGCCCAGGGTGGACCAGTGCAGCTGGCCTCTGATGTGCCATGCATCAATGCTCCGATTAACAGAGCCGATTGGACGGGCCTGAACCAGGGAAAGGCGCATTGTGAGGCAGTGCTTCCCACTCCTGATGGGTTTGTTGAAGCAAGGTCAGCCAATTAACAAGGGACTCTAGTGAAGCCATGGTGGACCATAATAAAGGGGGTTGGAGCTAGAATAGGCCAGGGCATCAGAGGTTCCTCCTCATTCATTTTTCAAATAAGGGACATCCATTAAAATATTGGATGTATGGTATCTTTTTGCCACTGACTCACCTTAACCTGTGGTCTCCATTAAAGTTACATGTATAGACGTTATTTAGCCTAAATCTCATGTGGCGTTGGTAAAAGATGGCTATTAAAACTCCTGTATTTATGGAAAGGGAGGTCTGTTCACTCTTTTGAGACACTTTGACTAATGCAAGCTAGTTACAAGAAATCACTTCTCAAATGATTTATAGAAACAACCTAGGAGTGCTGGCTTGGGGGCCCACTGTGTGTGCCATAAAGTCTCAGGAAGAAGCTCTCGGGGAAGAACCACTTTGGCAGCTGATTTGTGAGCTGTAGAAAATACTACATACGATGAGATATAGCTCAGCTGGGGAAACCTCCATGTCTCAGTGCTCTTTGCCAGTGTTATCCACTCCTTAATAGGGGCGGTAAGAGTATGTCACCTTACTCCACCCATACCTATCTAGTCTTGCAAGGAGAAAACTCCCAGGCTGAAGCCAGGCAGCATAACACAAGGGACAACTTCGTTCTTGCATAAGTTTCCTCTCCACAATTATTTGTACATATTTTTAAAATTAGAGTTATAAAATTGCCTGTAGTGTGGGTAAGGCGAAAGACATACACACACAACTTTTTTTTATAATTCGTGGTGCACATATTCCTTTCGTGTGTGCAGTCTTTACATTGCAAGTATGTTGGGATGTGTTCTTGCTTAATGACATGCCCCCCCCCCCCCAACCCTTTGCTTTCAGCGAGTCTTTTCATATATGGTTTGCTTGATGTTTTTGCTGATTTGCTTTAACACGTAAGGTGGCTTCATTTGAATTTTTCTTGGTGTATTTGTAAATTTTCGCAGGACTAGACGAAGAGGTTGCATTGATATGCCTATGTATAGAATATTCTAATGATGCAGCTAATTACTACAAAAACTGTGTAGATAGCTTTCAATAACTCTAGTAACAATACCATAGCAGGAAGAGTAAATTGTAATGGGTATTATCACTTAATTTAGTTAAAATTAGGAAATTAATGACTTCTCTGTAATATAGCTCACAGAATGCCATGCTCGCTGCAGGAACTGGCTTTGCTATTAATCTTTGTATGTAACTAGTTAATGGCTATCAAAAATATAAATCATTAGCATTTCCTTCTTTTTGTTCCATGAGGTGTCTGAAATGTGGTCTTTAATTCTATTCAAATGGAAATCAGTTATGTCAAGGGCACATTTAAAAGCATGTTGAACCTTCTTCATCTGAACATCTATTGCAACACACCCAGGATGGTCACAGACATCTCTGTGGGAGGCTGTCCTATTAAGCTGGAAATCCACCTTTCTGATTTTTAACTAGTTTTTAAAAACCTAGTTTCAAAAACCCCAGTTTTGCAGACTAGATGCGTAGAGTTCGGAGCATACAGCTGTCGGTGAGAAATCTCAAGAATCATTCCAATCGATACTGGGTGAAAACAGATATAACACTAGCTCTGCTTTAACATTTCTTATGCATGTTGCAGGGCTGCATAGGCCACCAATACAGCCCTGCAACATGCATAAGAACTGTTAGTGGTGTTATAGTGGAGTTAGTGTTTTGTCTATTTTCACCCATTGTTGGATCTGTGAGAAAATAGAGTACTCTGTTCTTTTGTTTGATCTTAAGGCAGTGATCCCCAAACGTTTGCCTTTGACTCCTTCAAGATTTAAATATTCACCAATTCCAAATAGCAATAAAGACCTGCAAAGTATAGCAAATATCAGTAGGGCTTATGATGCTGTCTGCAGATGATGCAAAACTACTTGGGATCACAGCCCACTTGGGAACTTCTGACTTTATGCCTCCTTCAGCCTCTGCTGACCAGTGGTACCATACAGAGCACATTTAGGATGGGTTGCTCAGTGAGAATTAGAATTCTTGGAGTTCTTCTGGACACCGAGAAAATGCCACATTTGGGAAGGGATAGGGTACGGTGCTGTTATATTCCTAGTAACTATTTCTGATGCTTTTGGTAATGCAACAGAAGGTAATGAGTTTGTTCTCTTTCTACAGAGGTGTTATGAACATAAACAGTACCGAAATGGATTGAAGTTCTGCAAACAGATCCTTTCCAACCCAAAGTTTGCTGAACATGGAGGTGAGTGTTCAAACCTATAAAAGCAGTTGCTTGTGATATCTTGGCCAAGTAATAGAGTGCAAACTTAAGTACTGTACGCGTTTTAAAGAGATTTTATTGCTAAATTTTACAACGTTCTTAGTAATTGTCTGGCTTACCGCTAGCTGGATGTATCCGAACTACCTCGTTGTCAATCTGGGGAAGACTGAGGTGATGCTAGGAGGAGGGGCAGCAAATATGAGGATGCCCTCACCCTTCCTATGGCCCCCGCATGTTGATGGGGTACAGGTGAAGGTAGTTGGCCAGGAAAAGAATTTGGGTATAATTTTTAGCCACTCTGTCTATGAAAACTGAACTATTGGACATGGTTCAGGGATACTTTTTTGAGCTGCACAGTTTGCATAAGCTATGCCCTCATTTATCCCAGGCTGACTTTGCCACAGTGACACCCCCACCCCATATATCCTGGTGACCATAAGACTTGATTTTTGCAATTCCCTCTTCTGTTAACTTCTAATGGTACATCTCCATTTCCTGCATCTTTATTCAGAGTGTTGCGGCATGACTGCTTACAGGTTTGGGCAGCCCCAGTCATATTATGCCCACCCTACTTTGTTGTTTGCCTGTAGAGCAGTGGATTTAATTTGTTTGTATTGCTGATCTTCAGAACCCTGAACAGTGTAGATCTTGGTTATATTGTAGATCTGCTCCTGGCACTTCGCCCTGATGGTTATCTGTGCTCAGAAACCACCTGCTGTTTGGGGATCCCGCTGTCGTGCCTTAAGTCAGTGGAGGATGAAGCCTCTATTGTGGCAGGTCCCTCAGTGTTTGTCTCAGTTCCTCCCTCTAGATGTTTGTCCGTTTCTTTCCTCGTGACCTTTTAAGAAGTACCCAAAGACTTTTATTATTATCCAGGTGCTTTTAGGATCCACATCTGGTACCCCTTAGTGTATTTTGTCCTCCCTCTTTACCTTCCCCTTTTAAAATTGTTTTAGAATGAATTTTGTATTTTGGTGATGTATTTTATGGCTTGTGAAGCACTCATAGCGCCATTTGGTAGGGGTGATATAAACATAAATTTTATTTTTATTTTGAGTAAGTTGCTCTTATTGGGTAAATGTCAGGAAGCTTATATGGAAACTGTTATTTTTGGATGCCCTGAACTATAATTTAAAATTCATAATTAGTGTAAGATTTTGTTTGTCTATTCATTATCATGTGTTCCTCCTTTTTTTCACCTGAACAAGGCAATGCAGGATATGGAAAAGTGAGGGTATGGGGTGGGAAGAACATGAAACAAATTAATATTGGCAATACTGTATTGCTACGCTTCAAGTGATGTGGAAATATCACTTTATTTTTATCGACTTAAATAGGCAGTTTCTCACACTGTCGTGAGACTGCTTGAGTTTTGTAAAATGAATATTAAGTGTAAGATGGTTAGCCTTGTACCCAAGCACTTTTTTAAACCCAGGAGCACTCGGAGGCCATGGCTGCTTTGACCTCTACTCTCAAGCCTGCCCAGTTAGGGTTACCCTGCGAGGAACAAACCTCTCACAGGTATAGTTCAAAAGGGATCCCTTTTCTACCACAAAAAGGTCATGTAGCCAATAGGGAATTCGAGTTTTAGGATCCTTAACAAGTGAAGAAGACAAAAGAGAGCTGAGAAAAAAACATAACGTTGTTGTTGGTTACTCTCCCCAAATCCAGTCACATGCGGCAGGCTGGACACATTGCAAGGTATGGGGAAGAGCTGTGAAGCAAATTTTCAGTAGTAGTCCCATCAGGAACTAGACCATAGGAAGACCTTGATTAAGATGGATTGATGGGAACTCTGTAGGATGAAGCAGCAGGGTACTTCAGTACCGAATGTGTCACCTGACTGGAACCAACCCTCTCTGCACCAAGGCAGGCCACCGGTGCGTACCTCTCCATGCCAAGAATGCTCTACAGAGCCAGATCAACATGCAAAGAAATGACTGCGCAAGAGGACCCCAACACAAGAGTTTTTTCTTGCAGAGTCATCAGTCCAGGAGGATGTCATTGGGGCTGAGATGCCTGATGGCCCAGAGGTTTATAAGGACTTGAAGCAGCTGCTCCTCAGCCCCGACACTCGGGAGCCACCCATTTCACTGAAGTACCTCCTCATCCCACTCATAGAGCACTTGATGGCCAGAGCACTTGTCATGCACCTGCCAGCACCGACTCCATCAACACTGAGGCTGCGGCCACCACTGGTGCACCTATTGGTACCGTCTTTAGTGCTGACGATGCCTGCCTTCATTGATGTCTTGGCACCAAGCCTCTGGGACTGGCACTCGGGTGGCACTGTGGGTGCTGGCAATCCATAAGTCCACCCAGCAGTACACGATGCTGCATCTGGGCTGTCCTCTTTCGGGCTCAGAACAGGAGCCAGTGATGCCTCCCTCGGCACCAGACGCCATGCCAAGCCTGGCGTGCTGGATGCTCTGTTGTACTACAACTGGCTGGCATCAGGAGATCAGTTTCAGGGGGATTCCCCAGTGCAGGAGTTAGATAACTCTCCCCTGTCCCCTGCAACAGACTTCTGCTTCCAGGAACTCCTGGTGCAGAGGGCAGCTACAGAAGGGTTGCCCTTGAGTAACCCTGATTCCAAGGAGCTGTATAACCTTTTTGACACTTGGGCTGTGGTACAGAAGGAGTGCATAGCCATTCCCTTAGCAGAAGGGATAGGGAGCCTGTCAATAGACATCTGGAACCAGCCTGACAGTGCTTCCAGTTGACCCTGAGACTGTACCCCGTTGCTGGGGTTGAGCACAAGTACTTGGTGACACATCCGGCCCCGAACTTGCTGATTGCCACTGGTTCCACCTTAGGAGGAAGCAGAAAAAATAAGTGCTTTTAGTGCTGGGCTTGTATCCCATCGGGTGACTTTGAGGTCCCTTCCTTTGGGGATAGGTTGCTACCATATGAGGTTGCCTGCGGGCCATCACCAAAGATAAGTGGGTGCTCACCACTGTTGTAGATGGCTACCCCATCCAGTTTGCCTCCAGGTTGAGGGGTTGGCGGGTACATACTAAAACCCCGTGGGAGGTAGCTGCAGCAGTACCCGAGGGCAGGGATCCAGCAGTTGCTGGGGAAAGGTGCCATTGAACTGGTCCCATGAGAAATGTGGGGTCAGGGGTTTTATTCCCCCCTATTTTCTTGTGCCAAAGAAACTGTATGGACTCGGGCCTATTAATTTGAGGGCACTCCATAAATATGTTTGACACTACAAGTTCTGTATGGTAACCTTGTCTCAAACTATCCTGTCGCTCAGGGAACGAGATGTGTTCACCCTAGACATGAAAGATGCATACTTTCATATTGCAATTCATCCTGCATACTGCAAATTCCTGTGTCTCACCCTGGAGTGGGCACATGACCAGTTCGTGGTTCTGCCTTTCAGGCTTTCCAATTCCCCTAGCGTCTTTACAAAATGTCTGGCCCCGGTAGCAGCAACCCTCTTTAGGAAGTGCCCACATGAGGGAACTATGTGCTTTCCTTTGTGACTTAAGGACCTTCATTAAGTATGATAAATCCTCCTTAGTCCCTCCCCCGTCATCAGATTTATTGGGGCTCGTTTGGATGCTACAAGGGTATGCACATTTACCCTGGATGACCGATGTCGGGCCATTTGAAACAGGTGCTGTCTCGTCCTGGGAAACCTGTGCCTGGCTTACCTTTTCCAGATTATTGGGACTCTTGGCGTCTACAACCTTTGCAACTCCCCTGGTCTGGCTACAGCGCTGCCTGCTGCGGTGGTGACGCTGCCGCTGGATGTGCCACAGGGAGTTCTGGACATCCTGAGCTAGTGGACAGTCAAGTTCAAAGTATTTATTTATTTATTTATTTATTTATTTATTCGATTTATACCCCACCCCTCCTGAACACAGCTCGGGGTGGCTTCCAACAATAAAAACATAAATATAAAACAATTAAAAACATATAAAAATACAATATCAATATTAAGAATTAAGAACAGGGCCTGGGATACATTAAAAAATAAATAGGGTAGGGGCTATAAAAAATCCACTAAACNGGGCGAACAGCCAGGTTTTACACCTTCGCCGGAATATCAAAAGACTTGGGGCCAGGCAAGCTTCCTCCGGTAGGGAGTTCCAAAGATGCGGCCTGGCCACTGAGAATGCCCTCTCCATTGTGGCCCCCCGTTTAACATGGGGGACCTCCAAGAAGGCACCCCCGGCAGACCGAAGGAGCCGCTCCAGGGCGTGAAGGGTGAAGCGGTCCCTGAGGTATGAGGGGCTGAGACCGTGAAGGGCTTTGTAAATCAATACCAACACCTTGAACCTGGCTTGGCACGCTATCGGCAACCAGTGCAGAGTCCGGAGCACAGGTGTTATGTGCTCCCGACAACCCGTCCCCAAAAGGAGACGGGCCGTCGCATTCTGCACTAACTGCAGCCTCCGAACCAGGCACAAGGGAAGCCCTACGTAGAGCACATTGCAGTAGTCCAGCCTCGAGGTGACGAAGGCATGGATGAGGGAGGCCAGGTCCGGGCCGGAGACGAACGGACGCAGCCTCCGCACCAGATGCAACTGGTGAAAGGAAGCCTTTGCGAGTGCCTCCACCTGCCACTCTAGGCGGAGATTCGCGTCCAGCACCACCAGTATATGGCGGGGTGCTAATCCAGCAGCTACCAACCCACCTGACAATCACTATGGACACTTGTATGCTCAGCTGGTGGGTGCATTCCTTAGGTATCTCCATAAACAGGACTTGATCTCCCCAGGAATGCCTCTTACATATAAAAGTTCTGTAACAGAGCTGTGCAGCTGGCCCTGAGGGCCTTTGAACCTCTGGTGCGAAGACATGTGCTGATTTGTACATATAACTTGGTAGCAACATTCTACCTGAACGGGCAGAGGGTGACATGCTCCTTCCTTCTCATACAGGAGACTCACGACCTACAGGAATGGTATCTGCCCAGGGCAGTATTCCCAGTGGCCATGCATGTGGCGGGTCAGGACAATTCAGGGACAGATGGCCTCAGCAGGTCTCTGGTACTGTCTCATGAATGGGTTCTAAAGCACTCAGTTTTGCAGGCACTGGTGCACAAATGAGGCATGCCAGTGGGAGATCTCTCTGCACAATGCAAAGGTGTCTTGTTTTTTCTCAAGAGCAAGGGAGGGAGAGGCATGGCGAGGGAAAGCCCTAGTAGCTCCCTAGCCAGCAGTCTTGCTGTATACCTTTCCACCCATTCCTCCAATTCCCTAGATACTTGGAAATTGCAGGGCCCAACAGGGAGGCAGGTCTGATATTGGTGACCCCAGGCTAACCAAGACACTGATAGTACCTGGAACTCGTGGAACTTTCCGAGGGACCTGGATCTCATGGCCCAGTGTGGGGGACGGCTGTAGCGCCCAAACTTAACCTCCCTGCACATGACGACTTGGAGGCTGCACTGCTGATGCAGGAAGAGTGGGGTTGCTCAACACCTATGCAAAGCCAGTAGGCAGGTCTCCACTAGAGCTTGCTATGAAACCAAGTGGAAGTGCTTTGCAGCCTGGATATGAGCCAGGGGATCCAGGCTGCTAGAGGCTTTCGTTCCCGAAATACTGGACTACACCATCCATTTATTGGATGGAGGAGCAGTGGTATCCTCCATTATGGTTCACCTAGCAGCATTTTGGGACCCAACAAATGGTGGGTCACTCTTTACCCCCCTCTAGTTGCCCGTTTCCTTAAAGGAACCATTGAGGAGTTTCCTCCAGCCCAGGTACATTTCCCAGGGTGACACCTTGACGTGGTGCTGCAGGCTTTCATGCAGGACCCCTTCAGACCCCTGGCCTCCATACCATTAGACTTGTTCTCCTTTAAGATGGCTTTTCTGGTGACAGTCACATCAGCCAGGAGAGTGAGTTGCAGGCCTTGTCCTACAAACCACCCTATATAATATTCCATAATGAACAGGTGCTCCTGAGGTCACATCCAGCCTTTCTCCCCAAGGTATTCTCAGAATTTTGCCTGGGACAGGAGATTTCCCTGCCTGTCCTTTTTTCTCTGCAGACTGCATGTTAAAAGGTCTCCATTATACTACCTGCAAGGACAAAGCAATTTTGGAAGACAGATGCTCTGTTCATCTTGTTTGACTCTGGTTGCAGGGGTGCCAGGGCATCCAAGCAGTCCATCTCCCAGTGAATCTGAATGTGTATTAAAAAGCAATTAGAGTGGCTGAGCTTCCAGCACCCAATGGCATCCAGGCCCATTCCACCTGGACCATGGCTGTGTCTATTGTGCCCTTGCTAGGGGAGGAGCAGCTGTGTGTGTTTGCCTGCCTGGCCTTCATTGGCTCCCTTCTCCTGCAGGTATTCTTTATCCAGAGGCTGGAGCCCCCTTGGGTGTGTCCTGGGCAGCAGCAGTGGGAAGGAGATGCTAGGGGAGGAGCAGCTGTGTGTGTTTGCCTGCCTGGCCTTCATTGGCTCCCTTCTCCTATTTCAATGTCTCCTATTTCAAATACTCCTAAGCAAAGACGGATCAAGTCATACTTCTCTGGGAAAACCGACCAATGTGTGATTATGGATAGCTTAGTTAGGAAATCAGAAATGCTAGAACAAGCTGACTCGCAACATATTAGAGTCGATATTGGTAATAGCGCTATGGTCTCAGTTGAGGAGGTTAGCGAAAGGATTCCTCAATTATATCAACAGGAGTTGGGGTGTATGGACCTGTTAGGGGACCTGGCTATTATCACCTCGCATACTCTCCGTGTGATGATTACCAAATTGAACCAGATAGAGGGTAAATTGACCGTAATAACGTCAAAGCAGACTGTCGTTCAAACTGAAACTCCGGAGGCCCCTTTAACTTCAGGCGGTTCCTTGCCACAGGCTTCCGGTCTAACAAATGAAGTGGTATTAATTGATCCAGCTGCTAAAGAACTGGATTTAATAGGGAACCATAAATGCTTTAGCTATTCCCCTCTTGCTCTTTTGTTCATTGTATTGCCTTTACCATCTGGGGTTCTTCCATTCTGGAATACGCCACTTGATATAGCAGAACATTTAAGAATTCTGCTAGCAGATACTGTTACCAGGAAGGATATTGTTTCTATAGAACATATTCCTAATACAAAAAAGAGATGGTTAATACAGGTCATGTTTCGCTCAGCGAGTTTGGTTGAATACATTCCAAGGTAATCCATTCCAAGGTAGAGTCTTTAAATAAACATGGGGTTTATATTTCTAAAATTTTACAAACAAAATCTAGTAAAAGTGAGCCAACGGCACCTATGTCAGTGGGGAGTGGGAATGAAAAGAATGTTGGGGTGGCGGAAGCTCGGGCATTACAGAACTCCCAAGGCCAAGCCCCCCTCCCGGAGGAAGTAGCTCCCCCCATGGATGTGCCAGAATTGGGGGCCCGATCTATTGATCAGGAGAGGACTCGGAATTCAAAGGGAGCACAGGGTAAAGTTAGTGAATTACCAACAGCAGGGGCAGAGATGCAAGAACTCAACTTTAATCAGATTTGTCAGGGTTTAGAAAATTTTTGTATCAAATTGAATGAGGCTAAAAAGCTTCAGAAGCCTCTAGGGAACTTGAGATTATTTAAGAATAAGTCAGGTTTAATCAAAACCAGGACCACGGTTTTCTCTCAGTCTCTTGTCGAAGAGGAATTCCCCACCGCTACCGTTGAGAGGGATTAAACAAATTATACAGGACAGGAGGGAGTGTAGCAAAATAAGAACCACTGATGTGCCTTTGGTAGAAAACATGACTGCCCCGGTTACTCTTATTGGATGAGCGAAGGAGGGTTCTAGTAGCCTCCCGTTGCGGGAAGAGCCAAGGCTAACTGGATCTAGGTCCAGATCCAGTTTCTCGCAGGAAGGGGTTGTGGTGAATAGAAATCTGCTACCCGGGGTGTTCTCTTTTAGGGACAGGGAAAAGGAAAGAGATAAAGAATGGAGGAACTCTTTTCCTTCCTTTTTACCGAAGGTTGATCAATGACGTTATCCGGATGGGCCCTTAGCTATGCTCTGTTGGAATATATCTGGGTGGTGGTCCAGATTGAAAGAACTGGGCTTTATGTCTTTTCTTATGAAGTTTGATATTATTCTCTTACAAGAGACGTGGGCGTTAGATGATTTGGTGGTTCCAAATGTTTATGTATTTTCTGTTCCTGCTTTGCCCTCTTTCAAGCAGGGTCGCCCTAATGGAGGATTAGCTTTGTTAGCCTGAGCGTCTTTGGATATTTGTGTAACCAACCTGGGTGTAGTTGGGGCTCATCTTTCTATTTTTCATTGTGTATCTCCCTCTAAAGTGGAATTTATTATAAGTAATGTATACATGCCTCCTACTTCGTCCGTTTTTTACTCTCCTGATTTTATGGCTTTCTTGGTCAAATTTGTTGGAATTTGCTACAGATAAATATCCGCAGACCGCGGTAATAGTGGGTGGTGATTTCAATACCAGAATAGGTAACCCCTCTTTGCAGCAAGTTAAAGTTTATTTGGATGAGCAAGCTCCATTTGCTAAATACCTGCCTCGATCCTCAAGGGATACAGGATGTAATAGAGCTCAAAAAGAGCAGTTTGAACAGGTCATGGCTAGGTTTGATTAACAATTGCTCAATGGACAAACCTTGGGTGATCTTGCTGGTGAATTCACCTTACATGCTCCTTTTGGTTCTTCTGTAATTGATTATTTCATGATTTCTGAATGTTCATTGGATCTTGTTAGATCCTTTCAGATTTTGCCTAGGCCCGAGTCATCCCATTTTCCACAACCCCTGAAAGCCATCTTAAGGGAGGTAAGGACTGTTAGTTTACAAGAGGGTTGGCAGAGGGTCAAATGGACAGATACGGTGAAACAGAGTTTTAGTGATTTTGTCAGCAGTAGGGAAGCTGAGATCTTATTGCAGAGTTATAAATCACTACATGAGCAGAGCCAGACAGAAACAGTCCTTAATTCATTACTAGATCATCTGACATCTTTTCTGAAATATGTCAAATCCCCTTGTGAATCTTCAGGGCAACCATCGAGTTGGTTTGATAAGGACTGTTATAAACTAAGAGCCAGGCTGAGGAAACAAACTCGAGCTATGAAGGTTAATCCTTCAAATCACGCACGCTCAGTTTCCTTTAGGCTCAGAAGAGATTATCGTTTATTTTTGCAGGCCAAGAAGAGGGTCTTCTTGGAAGGTATTTGGTTGAATCTTTTAGAGGCAGCCAAAGCACGATCGTCCGCTCTCTTTTGGAAACTTATTCACCAGTATTTGGGGGGGAAGAAGATGGAGAATCGACAGGGCCTTATAACAAAGGAGGTCTGGCAAAAACATTACGCCGCACTTTTCTCCTCAGTAAGTGCTGGCCCGATTGAGATACAAATCGCTGCTTATGACCAATTCCCAAGTTGGAAGGATGTATCTAGGGAAGAGATCTTGGTTCTGATAAAAGGGTTGAGGAAGGGCAAGGCTCCAGGGCCAGACTTTGTATCTGTTGAAATAATAAAGACTGCGCCAGAATGGTGGGCCAGTATTCTGGCCCCCCCTGTTCACTCACATCAATGTGGTTGGACGAATACCAGGCGTCTGGCTAAAAAGTATAGTTCTACCCATTTACAAAAAGGGAGACCCCTCTTTGCCCTCAAATTTCTGTCCGATAAGTCTCATAAGCGTTCTGAGTAAGCTCTATGCGAGGTATCTGTTGGGCCGGCTTCAAAGCTGGCTGGACTCAAACCAAATCAAACCTGAGCAGGCTGGTTTTATGCAAGGTCGATCCACAATTGATCAAGTTAGTCTTTTGTACTCTTTCATGGGGAAATATACCAAGCACAAAAGAAAATTGTATCTCTGTTTTGTTGACCTAAGGGTCACTTTTGATCTGGTCAATAGGGAACGTTTGTGGCAAAAGCTGAGGGTATTACAAATGGATCCCAGATTACTATTCTTCATCATTGCATTACACACAAATAATTCTTTACAGGTTCGCTATACAGCGTCAAATCAGCTTACCAATAATGTGGAAGTGATGAGAGGAGTAAGGCAGGGGTGCATACTTGCTCCCACGCTGTTTAATCTATATGTAAATGGGGTCATAGCATATTTGAACTTAACCGATTTACATGCACCCAAAATTGGTGAATGTAGGGTGCCTGCACTATTATACGCGGACGATACTATACTAATGTCCCAGTCCCAGATAGGTTTATAGAGAACCATGAATAGTTTGAATTTATACTGTAAACAAGAATATCTAGAAATAAATTATTCAAAAACAAAGACTATTATTGTAGGGGCTGGATCAAGATCCCATCCTCTGAAATGGTGCATTGAGAAGCACGATATAGAGCAGGTGAATTCCTTTAGGTATCTGGGCATAGTAATTACCGCTAGTCTTTCTTGGTCTGCTCATTTCAAAGCTGTTGTTGACACTGCTACGAAGACAATAGCAATGCTGTTGAAGTTTTATTATTCAAATGGGGGGAATCTGATCCCCCCGGCTATAAGATTATATCAAGCGAAAGTAATTACCAAGATATCTTACGGTTTCCCGATCTGGGGATGGGATTACCTTGATAAAGTTGAAACTATCCAAAATAAAATGTTGTGTGCCCTATTGGTGGGTCCGAGGGGTACACCGCAGGTACTTACTAGACTTGAACTTGGTTGTCCCCCTCTAAAATCAATCTTGTTCCGTTGGTGGATGAAATATTGGGTGAAAAACGTGGTCTTTGTAAATTCTGGAAATCCATTAATGAGATTAGCAGTTCAGGATGGTTTCATGGAAATCCAGACAAATAGGACAATTGAGGAAATTAATAAATTAGGGTTGGAGTTGGCCCTTCTTAAAATCAAGGGATATGACGTTACTATAGGCCTGATAAATCAGAGGACCAGGGACCAGACTGGGCAGTTGGAAAATGCCAGGTTAGCCCTAGAAAGGGTCGCTCCAATCTACAAGGATATTGGGACGCCAGTTGGTCGTTTTAGTTACTTGGCCTCATGGACAGACTATTCCATCAGGGTGACTTTTGCCCGGTTCCGTTTAAATGTTTTTCCTTTGGCAGTTCAGGAGGGGCGCTTTTCGGGACAACCTAGAGATGGAAGGCTATGTCCACTTTGTCCCAGCCAGGAGGTGGAGACATGCGAACATGTCTTCTTCTCGTGTCCAGCATATGGGTCCCTTAGGAGTAGATACTTGTTAGCTTATATTGAGAATTCCAGCTGCCAAACGTTAAGCCATCTATTGATAGAGCTCTTGAACCCTTGTGATTCATGGAAATCAAGAGCCGTAGCAGCTTTTTGTAAAAGGGCAATGCATACTCGACAATGTTCTTTAAGTGGTAAATGATAAATAACGCAATCCGATGTTTGTTGTTGTTTTGGGAATTTTATGAATTTGAATCAGATATTTCAATATGGAATTGAGTTAAGTCAAGATGTAGGACTACGCATCAATAGTAGTAGTTATGTGATGTATTTGATCAATGTATCTAGGAGTTATCTTTTCTATGGAATTTTTGTATGCTGTGAGATTTATTGTTTGTTGTAAAAACCTTTGGTTATACAATAACGTTTATTATTATTATTATTATTATTATTATTGTGGCCTTGGGTCATGTCCTGCTGGAGGACATCTGTAGGGCAGTTACATGGAGTTCTCCATCAGCTTTTGTAAAGCATTATACTATTGATCTGGCTGCTCAGAAGGAGGACAGGTTTGGCCACTGAGTATTATTTTCCCTTTCTGCCTAATAAACAGACCTGTTTAATCTTAGCCTGTTTGTGCTATGAAGTACAACTTGCCTCCAAGGTTTTGCTTCCTAGTCTACCTATAGTGGGACTGGGTGAGAGGATAATGAAGTTAAGTTTCTTACCTGTAACGAGTTTTCAAGTTGTATCCTTTCACCAAGTCCCAACTTCTCCCTCCTCCCTACTTGCAGAAGCTATGTTATAAACTGAAGGGGAAGGCTGAGGCGGGGCTATATATATGCCATGCGGAGTGATGTCGGGGCGTGGGAAAAATGGAAAAGTGCTTGCTACGATATGGGTTGGGCGCTAGATGGTGCCAAATATCCATAGTGGGACTTGGTGAGAGGATGCAACTCGAAGAAGACTCATTACAGGTAAGAAACTTATTCTAATGTTTCTTCGAGCTGAATTGATACTAACTGGCTATTAATTGAATATTTTTTTCTTTTAGAAACCCTGGCTATGAAAGGACTAACGTTAAACTGCCTAGGTAAAAAAGAGGAAGCATATGAACTAGTACGCAGAGGTTTGCGGAATGACTTGAAGAGTCATGTCTGTATCCTTTTTGCATTGTTTTTCATTTGTGCATGAGGAAAGACGTCTGTTCCTGAGTGAAGAGCAGGCAAGCTTTTAGTGTGATATTTGTATACAAATATATTTTGTTTAACCATGTTTGAACTATTGTGTATCTATATAGATTTGTTGGCGCTGTCACTGGAAGCAGAGACAGCTTCAACATCCAATCTAGCTTGCATGTTAAGATTAATATGTTCCTGAGTCAGAGGCTCATTTTAATCCATTGCACTTACCTGTTTTCCTTTAACTAACTCCTGAAGCCCTGATTCAAGAAGGTACTCAACAATATGCCTAAATCTGTATGTAAAGAGTTAATTGACTTTGTTAGGCATATGAATCACTTAATTTCTGCATTGCAACTAGATTCAGCAACTTTAAAATACTGAGAATGTAAGTTAATATTTTTAAGCATTTTCTTTGTTTTTAACTGGAAGAAAAATATTCCAGTAGCTTACATAAGTACAGTAGGCAGGGAAGGGTGGGATTAAAAAAAAAGTAATAAATAAATATCAGTTATGTTTATTATCAGCTGGAAAAGAGCTATGTATTCATTTTGTAAGGTCTGTCATCAGTGTTGAAAAGGACAACTATAGTTCTTCATTGCCCTGGTAGAACTTGATAAGCAGGAGTTTTTCAAAGTTTGCCTTACTATGTACTTGTGTTAGATATTCTTAACTGCTTTACTACTCATTTCAATGTTGTAAATACCCTTAACAAAGTTCTCCAGGCTGGCATGTGTATGGCCTTCTGCAGAGGTCAGACAAAAAATACGATGAAGCTATCAAATGTTACAGAAATGCACTGAAATGGGATAAAGACAATCTTCAAATCTTGAGGGACCTCTCTCTACTACAGATTCAAATGAGGGATCTTGAGGGTTACAGGGTAAGTACAGGACATGCATTATTGGCATTCCTCTGTGATGATAGAGCAAAGAGTTATTTGTACAATAAATAATTAGCAAATACAGCTTTCTCAGGACAAAGAGCGCAAGAGACCAAAATTTTTGTACTCTTAGTATGTTTTAACATTTGATAAGGTGACCAGAACTGCATACAGTATTCCAGGTGTGGTCGTACCATAGATTTATATAGAAGCATTATGATATTTTCAGTTTTATTTTCTATCTCTTTACAAATGATTCCTAATTGTCTGTTTTCTTTTTGACTGTTGCTAAACACTGAGCTGAGGATTTCAATGTCTTGTCCGCAGTGACTCCAAGATCCTTTTCCTGAGTGGTAACTCCTAATTTAGAACCCAGCATTATGTACATATATGGGTTATTTTTCCCTATGGGCATCACTTTGCCCTTGTCCACATTAAATTTCATCTGCCAATTAGATGCCCAGTCTTGCAAAATCCTCCTGCAATTCTCAGTCCACTTCGGTTTTTAGCTACCTTGAATAACTGTGTCGTCTGAAGATTTCATCACCTCACTCTTTACTCCCTTCTCCAGATCATTAATGAATATATTAAACAACACTGGTCATGGTACAGATCCCTGGGGTACTCCTAGTTTCCTCTCTCCACTGTGAAAACTGACCATTTAGTCCTGCTCTTTGGTTCCTGTCTCTTAACCAGTTGCTGATCCTTGGTAGGACACAGTCGCTTATCCCATGACTCTTTAATTTCTTCAAGAGTCTCTGGTGAGGGACCTTAAAGTCCAGATACACTGTATCGACCGGCTCGCCCGTATCCATGTACTTATTTATACTTTCAAAAAATTCCAATAGATAAATGAGGCATAACTTCCCTTTCCTAAATCCATGTTCGCCATTATCTTCCCCATTATCCCATGTTTATCAGTATGCTCAGTAATTTTGTTCTTAACTATTTCCACCAGTTTGCTTGGCACCGACAACCAGTCTGTAGTTTCCAGGATCACCTCTGGAGTTCTTTTTAAATATTGGTATTACATTTGCTGCCCTCTAGACTTCTGGTACAGTGACAGATTTTAGCGATAGCTCTGCAGCTTTATATTTTAGTTCCTTCAGAACTCGGGGATGAATATCAATTCTAGGATGAATGCCAATTTCAACCACTTTATTCCCCCCCCCCCTTCCCTTCCTTTTGAGGATCACTCTGTGTGCCTCTACTCCCCCCTCCATCTCTGCGTCGCTGTCATCTACCACCCCCTTGGCTCTCTCTTCCTTTCTCTCTGAATTTGAGTCCTGGCTCACTTTCTTTGTCTCTGACGATACCCCCACTCTCATCCTCGGTGACTTCAGTATTCACGTTGATGTCCCTTCCCAGCCCTCCGTCTCTCACTTCCTCTCACTTGACTGTTTTCCTTCAACCTCCACCTTTGGACCAACTCCCCCACCCACACTAACGGCCATTCTCTTGACCTCATCTTCTCTAGGAACTGCTCTGTCTCTGATCTCTCCTTCGATCCTCATCCCATCTCTGACCACTTCCTTGCCTCTTTCAGTGTCTCCCACTGTCCCCCTTCCTCTTCCCCTTCTCTGTCACGTCTTGCGAGGTCCCATTTATTGCAAATGGAAAGTGAGCTTTGTAGCTTAGCTGAACTAATCAAACTAAATTGGGTTTCACTTTTTCCAAGTTGTATAAAATGAGTTTACACTTTACTTTGATATCCGACTAGCAAAGCAAGTATTGTAAAATGACAATACATTTATAAATAAAGGAGCATGAGACTTTTGAATATAAAAATACATGCATAGTTTACTTAAATATAAATAGAAAATATCAGTAGCTTACATAGAATGGTATTGATAGCCAATCAAAGTTACATGATCTTAAAACATTTCTATTTTAAGAAAAAGCTTCTAAAAGCTTAACATATGCACAATTCATTGGCTCAAAGATATCAAGAATCATACGTTACATTCTTCCCAGATCTTCCCTTTGTCTGCCAAAATGTTGTTGAGAAAGAAATCCCATGGTGTTTAGAATTTCAGTCTAGAGAGCAATTCTCTTGTCTCCCTTCTTAAACAGTTTGTCTGCTAGGAGGCTCACATTCCTGAGCAGTGTCATTGCTGACGTTGCTTTACATCAGTCAGTAAGGAAATACACTGGATTCTAATTGGCTCTCTTAATTCTGAACAAGTAAAGAAGGATTAAATTTCCTTCAAGGTTTTTACTGAAACCGTATATTTTTATCAAAGATAATTGTCAGATTACAGAGAGAATAACCAGAACTAAAAGGTTATTTCAACTATTAATTAAATAGATATGTTAGCTAGAAAAACTAACTTAAAGACTCCTCTCAGTCTGGAGATATTCTATGAATGGTACCATCTGTCATTTAGAGATGTAATAGATAAGATTCCAGACACCTAGGCTGGCCAGAGGCCTAGGCTGGCCAGAGGGCCTCTTTATTGCCTTCTAACTCCTAGCCATTTGACTATTTCCTTGGATACGGTGAAAGTTCATTTGAGAAGTTTAGAAAAAAGCTCATTGGAATGTGGCTGAAAAAGCTTCAGCCTGAACCAATGCTAATCACAGAAGTTGATTTTAGGAATCAATACTGCAAAACACAAATCCAATAGATTGAAACAAAAAGTTAACATATAAAAACTCAAAATTAATACATTAGGAACACAGATGGCCAAAAATATATGCTTATAATAGGAAATACATGACATCTCCACGCCCCTTCCGTGACCTGCAGACCATTAACCCCCGGACTTTGCCTCCTCTCTCTCCCCCCTTCTCCCCTCAGTCTTCTCTGCCTCCTCCTCTGACTCTGCCATTTCTGCTTTCAATGCCTCTTCACCACTGACTCCCTTGCCCCCCCTCCTCCCGCCCTGCCCTCTACAACAACCCCCATCCTTGGCTCACCCCCACTATCCGCTACCTCCGCTCCTGCACCGCTGAACGCCTTTGGCGTAAATCCCACTTTCGTGCTGACTTCCTTCACTTCAAATTCTGTCTCGCCTCCCTTCTGCTGTCTCCCTCACTAGATAGAATTACTATGCCTACTGCATTGAGTCCTGTTCTCAGGACCCTCATCACCTGTTCTCCACCTTTGACTCCCTCGTGAAACCCCCCTATCCTCCTCCTCCTCCTCCCTCTTCTCTTTCTACTCAGGATCTTGCTTCCTCCTTCATCTCTAAGACAGACAATATCCACCTCAACATCGCTTCCTGCTCCTCTCTTCCTACTCCCTCCCCCTCCTTCTCTCCTGTCCTCCTTCCCTCCCACCTCCCTTGAGAAAATCTCCTCCCTGCTCTCCTCCAACCCTTCCATTTGCCCCCTTGACCCCATCCCCTCCCGCCTCCTGACCTCCATTGTTCCCATGTCACCCTTTGTCTCCTGCACATCATCAACCTCTCCCTCTCGAAGGCGTATGGGAAGGAGCCAGTAAAGCATGCCACTGTCTCTCCTATCCTCAAAAAGTCCACTCTTGACCCCTCTGACCCTTCTAGTTACTGTCGTGTCTTACTCCTTCCTTTTGCTTCCAAGCTTCTTGAACGTGTTGTCTACTCCCGCTGCCTCGACTTCTTCTCTGCCAACTCCTCCCTTGACCCCCTCCAATCTGGCTTTTGCTCCCTTCACTCTGCTGAAACTGCTCTTTCTAAGATCACCAATGATCTTCTTGTGGCTAAATCTAATCGCCCCTATTCTATTCTTGTCCTCCTTGACCTCTCTGCTGCCTTGGATACTGTTGACCACTCACTCTTGCTGGATTCACTTCACTTCCTTGACTTCCGTGGCTCTGTCCTCGACTGGTTCTCTTCCTACCTCTCTGATGGCTCCTTCAATGTGTCTCTTGCCAACTCCACCTCCTCCTCCCTTCCACTCTCGGTTGGTGTTCCCCAAGGCTCTGTCCTTGGTTCTCTCCTCTTCTCGATCTATACCCTGTGCCTAGGCAAACTCATTGCCTCCCATGGCTTCCAATATCACCTCTATGCTGATGACACTCAACTCTACTCCCTCTCTCTCTCCATCTATTCAAGCTCGCCTCACCAGCTGTGTCTCTGACATCTCTACCTGGATGTCTCAACGTCCACTCAAACTCAACATGGTTAAAACTGAACTCATCTTGCCCCCTCATTCTTCCTCTCCCTCTTCCCTGTCGATCCTCATCGACGGGGTCGCCATCATTCCCGTCCTCCAAGCCCATAGCTTAGACTTCATCTTTGACTCACCGCTTTCTTTTAAACCCTACATAGTCTCTGTTGCCAAATCCTGTCGCTTCTCCCTCCATAACATTGCTAAGAGTCACCCTTTTCTCTTGGTCTCCTCTGCCAAAATCCTTGTTCATGCCCTGGTCATCTCTCGCCTCGATTACTGTAACCTCCTTCTCACTGGCTTCCCCCGCTCTCCCCTTATCTCCATCCAAAACTCTGCTGCCATGGTCATCCAACTCACCCGTCGCTTCGACCACGTGCAGCCCCATCTCTCCTCTCTTCACTGGCTTCCCCTTCCTGAACAAATCCTGTGCAAGTTCCTAGCCTTCACCTATAAAGCTCTTAACAACCTTGCTCCCCCCACCTCTCTGTGCTAACTTCCCGCCATACTCCAGCCCGTGAACTCCGCTCCTCCTCTGTCCCCTCTCTCACCCTCCCACGCCTACCCTGCTCCCCTAACCGCCTTTGTCCCTTCTCTCTAGCTGCCCCCCATGCCTGGAACTTCCTCCCTGCCCACATCCACCTTGCCCCCTCCCTTCGTACCTTCAAATGCCTCAAGACCCACCTCTTCTGCTCTGCCCTCCCCAACTTCTTGCTCCCCTTGCCTAACTCCTGCTGATACCCTCCAACCAGTACAATCTCAACCAGTACAATCTGTTACCTAAGGTCTGTGTACTTGTATCCTCACCACATGGACCAACCAGCCATCGTTCTTGATGTAACCAAGCCAAGCGCCTTGAACCTCGCATCCTCGTGAATGTTACGCTCCTTGTCTCTCCCTCTGTTCCCCTTCCTTCGTCTCCCCCCCCCACCCCCTGTCTCTCAGATTGTAAGCCTAGGGCAGGGACCTTGTCTATTCATTTACTTTGTAGAGCGCCAGGTACATTGCTGGCGCTATATAAATTCTTGCTAATAATAATAATAATAATATCATCTGGTCATGGTGATTTTTAACTACTTAGTTTGTCAATTTGCTCTAGAACCTTCTCCAGAGTCTCACTTATTTGTGACAGTTTTTCCGATTCTTCTCCTACAAAGACTCGGTCCAGCATGGGTATCTTCCCAACATCCTCAGTGGTGAAGCCCAAAGCAAATAATTAATTCAGCTTCTCTGCAATATCCCCATCCTCTCTGAGTGCCCCTTTAACCCCCTGGTCATCTGTTGGCTCAACCAACGACTCTAGCAGACTTCTTGGTTCTGATGTACTTGAAGAATTTTTTATTATTACTTTTTGCGTCTTTAGCAAGTCGCTCCTCAAATGTCTTGTTAACCTTTTACATCTAATTTGACAAAGCTTATGCTCTTTTCTATTCATTAGGACTAGCTTTGCATTTTTTAAAGGACACCTTTTGGCTCTAATAGCCTCCTTCACCTCCCCGTTCAGCCACGCTGGCAGACATTTCGTCCTCTTGCTACCTTTTTTTATTTGTGGAATACATTTAATCTGCACTTCTAAGATGGTGTCTTTATATAATCCCCATGCTTCTTCCATGCATTTTAACCCTTGCAGCTGCTCCTTTTAGTTTCTTCATTTTTGTATAGTTCCCCTTTTTAAAGTTAAATGTTACTGGTATTTTTTGTCAGTCTCCCTCCTATAGCTATATCAGATTTGATTATATTATCATCACTATTAGCAAGCAGCTCTACCACGATTACCCCTCGCACCAGGTCCTGCGCTCCGTTTAAGACTAGATCTTCCGAAGTAACTTCTCTCATAGGTTCCAGGACCAGCTGCTCCAAGAAGCAGTCATTTATGGTATCTAGAAATTTTACCTCCATATCCAACCCTGAGGGAACATTCACCCAGTCAGTAGGGTAATTGAAATCACCCATTATTACTGCATTTCCAACTTTAGTAGCCTGTCTGATCTACATTAGCATTTCAAAGTCAGTTTCATTGTCCTCACCAGGGGGTCAGTAGTATAGTCCCACTGTTATACACTTCCCTGTTGCATGTGGAATTTATATCTATAGAGATTTCAGAGCACTTCTCGTTTCCTGTAAAAAAATTAATCCTGCTTGACTCATGCTGTCTGTAACAGATAGCTCCACCTCCATTTAATCTGTCGTTTTGATATATTTTGTACCCCGATATTAGTGTCCCATTGGTTATCCTCATTCCACCAAGTCTGTGAGATTCCCGTTATGTCTATAATCTTCATTTAGTGCCCAACACTCGTATTCTCCATTCTTAATTTTTAGACTTATAGCATTTGTATGTAGACACTTAAATGTATTATTTTTATTCTTATTTTGGTGTTTGCTATTGCATATTTTGTTTAATTTGGAAATATTTAAGTTTGTCTGTTTCATATTAATGCCCTCCTGTTCTTCCTCGGATTCTTTTCTGTCCTCTTCACCGGACTGCACGTATCACTACTAATGATGGCAACTTTCGGCTTTCCCCCAGATCTTAATTTAAAAACTCCTCTACCACCTTTTTGATCCTTAGCGCCAGCAGTCTGGTTCCATTTTGGTTAAGATGGACCTCATCCTTCCAGTATAGGCTCCCTCTTCCCCAAAAGGTTCCCCAATTCCTAACACATCTAAATCGCTCTTCCCTGCACCGTCGTCTTATCCACGTATTGAGACTCTGGAGCTCAGCCTGCTTCTGAGGCCCTGCCTGGGGAACAGGAATAGTTTTAGATAACGTTATCCTGGAGGTTCTGGATTTCAGCCTCCTTCCGAGAAGTCTAAATTTAGCCTCCAGAACCTCCTCTCTAGACCTTCCTATGTCATTGGTGCCAACATGGTCCACAACAATCAGCTCCTTCCCAGCACTCTCTAAAATTCTGTCTAGATGTTGTGTGAGGTCCGCAACCCTCACACCTGGCAGGCAGTTGACCATGTGGTCATCATGACTGTCACAAACCCAACCATATATTCCTAGCAATGAAATCACCCACTACCACAGCCATCCTGTTCCTGACAGTTGGGGTCCCCTCCCCTGGAGAAGTATCCTCAGTGTGAGAGGATACTATGACACCATCTGAAAGGCAGGTCCCAGCTACAAGATCATTTCCCACCATACCAGCTTGATGTCCTCTTTCCCAAAACCTTCATCCTCCCAAACAGCAGAGGGGCTGCAGGAACAGAGGTGGGACTGCTCTACTATGTCCCTGAAGGTCTCATTCTATTCTGTTTGTACACATGCTCTTGTAGGTAGCATCTTGTGTGGCTTAATACATAGTGATCCCATGAAAAATAGTATTTCTGATATGTTATGTGAAATGCTTCTGGGTTTCAAGCTGAAATGATGCCTTTCAGGTAGAAGCTTCACTTGTGTTAAGATCAGTGTACTATAGTCCCTCTCTTTTAATTTACGTTCAGGGGTCAAGTGCTGCTGCCATAAGCCCCGGGAAGGGCAAGGCGAATTTTGAGCGTGTCTTTACTTAGATGATTGATTATGACTCTCTTGAGTTATGGTAGGCTAGTAGGTGGATACGGCCTTCTTAGGCTACTTTTAGGACATGGCTGTCTGTTTATGAGTAAATAGGATTGGGCTAGCCGGAGGGATCGATTGCCACCTCAACTAGGTATATAAATCCAGCCATCAGTATAGTTACCGAGAACTGTAAGAATGGAGGAGCAATCCAAGGGGATGTAATAAGGAATCCCTGCGTGTATAACGGCTGGGGAAGTGACTCCCCTATTATATTTTTATTTATTGTTTATTTGGCTACATTATTTTAATAATTATTAACGATTGTTGGACTTTATTAGTCCCTTTTTAGAGGTGGAGCATTTGTTCATTGTGTGAGTAGGACAGTTTATCATTTTTTTCAAGCCTTTATGTATGTATGTTTTGTCTTTCCCCTTTTCTTTTTCCTCTTTGTATTGTTTGGCAATGACCTAAGGTCACGTCTTTTAATAAATGATGATGATGATGAGGGTAGAAGCTTCTGCTCATGGACATCCATCTCTTATTAATGTTTATCTTGTTCATCTGGTCACTGTTAGAATAGTACCTTGTACACTGACATTTTTTCACTTCATGAAAAGCTAATGTTAAAACAAAAATGATAAAAAGGAAAATCTAAGTTAAATACTAAAACTACATTATTTTAGTATTTTAAGTAAGTCCAGCAGAATGAAAATAAGGTCAACATTTCAATTCTGTTTTATAGGAAACTAGGTACCAATTGCTTCAGCTCCGACCTGCACAACGAGCATCATGGATCGGTTATGCGATTGCGTATCACCTGCTGGAAGACTATGAAATGGCAGCTAAGATATTAGAAGAATTTAGGAAGACTCAACAGGTACAGAGGAAAACTTGGAATTCATAAAGTTGATAACTGAGCAAAAGCGTGGCCAATGTTTGAAACATAGATCCCTTTAATGTACCTGAAACCATTTGAATTCAAGTTAGTATAAGTTTATATGTACGTAGAAGGGCAAATACTCAGATACCTTGGCTTGTTTACATGTGCAGACATCTCCTGATAAAGTGGACTATGAGTATAGTGAGCTGCTTTTGTATCAGAATCAAGTCCTCCGAGAAGCAGGACTCTACAAAGAAGCTTTGGAGCACCTTGACACCTATGAGAAGCAGATCTGTGATAAATTGGCTGTTGAAGAAACTAAAGGTAACTTCCTCTTTAGTATGCTATCAGCTTTTGTACATGTACATAATCTGCACTATATAGCATGTTCATGATGTTTCTCGTGCAGATTTAAAATGTCTAAGAGAAGAAAAGTTGTGTAAAATGCAAGTTAATTTAGGTCTAAACATTTGTGAAACTAGGGTTCTAACATAACAGATTTCAGTGGGACACCATTCAGTTTACAATTAAAATATGTGGACCCTGATTCAGATCTGCACCAGTACATGAGGGTGCCAGCAGAAGGCACTGATGCACAAGCGACTACTGTGCTGCATCCCCCTGTTGATCTCGGAGAGGGGTAGGACCTGGGGTGCTGGACAGAGACAATAAAACAGAATGGAACTAGAAGTGGGCCAGTAGTCACCAGAGTAGGCATCAGTTAAGCTGTTCCCTGGAGGATGTTTGAGCAAGGCTGGATTCAAGTAGCACCTGTTCATGGTGCTGTCTTGGAGATAGCTGGGTGCTACTGTAGATAGCTGGGTTGCTGGTGACCATGAGGACCGCATGGTAACTTGCCTGCCTGGTGGGAAGGTAGCGGACCTCACACGACACATAGAGTTCTAGAGTGTGCTGAGGAGGAACCTATTGTCGTGATCCATGTTCGTACCAATGACATGGGTAGATGTAGGACGGAGGTTCTGGAGGCCAAATGTAGGCTTCTGGTTGTAGACTCAAGTCCAGAACCTCCAGTGTAGCGTACTCAGAAGTGCTTCCTGTTGCACGTGCAGGACCCCAGACGCAGGCGGAGCGCCAGCATCTCAATGCGTGGGTGAGACAATGGTGCAAGGAGGAAGGCTTTAGATTTATCGGGGACTGGACAGCCTTCTGTGGAGGGGGGAACCTATACAGACGGGATGGAACCCGGGTGCTGGCACTAAAAATTAAAAATGTGATAGAGCAGTTTTTAAACTAGAACCTGGGGGAAAGCCGACAGGCACTGTGTAGTGCACAGTTCGGACTGTGACATCTGTTCAGGATGATGCTAACTTACGAGATTTAGAGTTGCTTAAGACTGAGGAAGAGATAAAAATTAAGGAACTTCAGATGGAATTCGCTGGAGAACAGACAAATAACAATTCCCGGGTGCCTGATACAGTCACCTATAATGTGCACAGTAAGAAGAATAAAAAGAATACACATAATTGTCTATATGCAAATGCTAGAAGCCTAAAAAGTAAGATGGGAGATTTAGAGTGTATGGCGCTAAACGAAGAGCTAGACAGTATAGGCATCACAGAGACATGGTGGAACGAAGATAACCAATGAGACACTAATACAAGGGTATAAAATATATTGGAGTGACCGAGTAGATAGAGTTGGTGGTGAGGTGGTTCTATATGTAAAAGACAACAAGTCAAGTACAATTTAAATTTTAAAGGATGCAAACTGTTCCCTAAAATTTTTATGGATAGGAATTCCAGGTATAAAGGGGAAGAGTGTCGCAGTAGGGCTATGCTAGTGTCCCCCTGACCAGGACGGAGAGACTGATAAAGCAATGCTAAAAGAGATTAGACAGGCTACTAAAGTCGGCAGCATAACAATAATGGGTGACTTCAATTACCGCAATATTGATTGGGTGAATGGTTCCTCAGAGCGGGACATGGAGGCCAAAATTTCTGGATGCCGTAAATGACTGCTTCCTGGAACAGCAGAATCTGGAACTAACGAGAAGAGGAGGTATTCTAGATCTAGTCCTGAGTGGCACTCAGGACCCTGGTGCAAGGAGTAACTGGAGGAGCCATGAGGCAATAGCGATCATAATATGATCAAATTTGACATCATTTCTTTAGGGAGAAAGACAAACAAAAGTACAGCAGTAGCATTTAACTTTAAAAAGCCAGACTATGACAAAATGAGGAAACTAGTTAAAAAGAAACTAAAAAGCACAATTGCAAGGACTACAAGTTTGCAAGAGGCGTGGAGGCTGTTTAAAATCACCCTTTTGGAACCCCAGATTAAATGCATCCTGCAAGTTAAAAAAGGAAGCAGGAAGACCAAAAGTCTTCCACTGTGGCTAAATGGGGAAGTGAAGGAGGCTATTAGAGCCAAAAAGGCATCTTTTAAGAAATGGAAGGCTAGTCCCAATGAAAATAATACGAAAGAGCATAAACACTGGCAATGCAAATGTAAAGTATTAATAAGGCAGGCCAAGAGAGATTTTGAAGGGAGGCTTGCTAAAGAGGCAAAAACAAGCAGCAAACACTTTTTCAAATATATCAGAAGCAAGAAGCCTGCTAGGGAGTCAGTTGGGCCATTAGATGACAAGGGAGTAAAAGGGGCACTCAGGGAGGATAAGGACATTGCAGAGAAGCTGAATGAGTTCTTTACATTGATCTTCACTGCGGAGTACTTTGGGGAGGTACCCATGTCGGATCCTTACTTCGTGGGCGAGCAATTGGAAGAGCTGGTACAAATCAATGTGACGTTGGAGGATGTTCTAGGGCAAATTGACAAACTGAATACTAACAAGTCACCAGGGCCAGATGGCATTCACCCCAGAGTTCTGAAGGAACTCAAATATGAAATCGCAGACCTACTGTTAGTAATTTGTAACCTGTCACTAAAATCTGCCACTGTACCCGAGGACTGGAGGGTGGCAAATGTAACCCCAATATTTAAAAAGGGAGCCAGAGGCGATCCTGGAAACTACAGACCAGTAAGTTTGATGTCTGTGCCGGGCAAAATGGTGGAAACCATCATTAAGGACAGAATTACAGGGCATGTTGACAAACATGGCTTAATGGGGAAGAGTCAACACGGATTTAGTAAAGAGGTAAGTTATGCCTCACAAACCTGTTGGAATTCTTTGAGGGTTTAAATAAGCATGTGGACAAGGGAGACCCAGTAGATGTAGTGTGTCTGGATTCCCAGAAAGCATTTGATAAGGTCCCTCGTGAGACTCTTGAGAAAATTAAAATGTCATGGGATAGGAGGTAGTGTCTTAGTATGGATCAGAAACTGGTTAAAAGATAGAAAGCAAAGGGTAGGACTAAATGGTCAGTTTTCACAATGGAGAGATGTAAAAAGTGGTGTGCCTTAAGGATCTGTATTGGCACCAGTGCTGTTTAATGTATCCATTAATTATTTGGAAAAGGGTGTTGAGAGTGAGGTGATCAAATTGGCAGACGACACCAAGTTATTCAAGGTAGTTAAAACATGAGCAGACTGTGTGGAACTGCAACGGGATCTTACGACACTGGGTGCCTGGGCATCTAAATGGCAAACGAGATTTAATGTGGACAAGTGCAAAGTGATACACATAGGGAAAAATAATCCAAACTACGTGTACACAATGCTGGGTACTAAGCTAGGAGTTACCACTCAAGAAAAGGGTCTGGTTGTGGACAATACAATGAAATATACAGCGCTGTGTGCGGCAGCAGTCAAAAAAGCAAACCAGTTGTTAGGAATTATTCGGAAGGGGATAGAGAATAAAACGGAGGAGGTCATAATGCCTCTATATAAATCAGTGGTGTGACTGCACCTGGAATATTGTGTGCAGTTCTAGTCGCTTCATCTCAAAAAAGACGTAGCTGAACTAGAAAAGGTGCAGAGAAGGGCAAAAAAATGATCAAGGGCATGGAAGGGCTCCCGTATGAGGAGGGGCTCCTCAGTTTGGAGAAGAGATGACTGAGAGGAGATATGATAGAGGTCTATAAAATCATGAGTGGTGTGGAACTAATAAACAAGGAACAGTTAGTCTCAGCTAGTACTAGAACCAGAGGACACTCCATGAAACTCATGGGTGGCAAGCTTAAAACAAATGAGAGTGCGTTCTTTCACTCAGCGTATAATTGGGTTATGAAATCTGCTGCCAGAGGCTGTGGTAAGGGCCAGTACTATAGCTGAGTTTAAAAGCGGTTTGGACATGTTTCTGGAAGATAGGTCCATTAGCAGCTATTAGCCAGACAGGATCATGGAACATCACGGGAGTTGGTCAAAAACAACAGGGAATGGATCCCCCATTGTGACCTGTTGGGTGATTCTCCCAAGCCATTGTGATTGGCCACTGTCGGAGACAGGATGGTGGGCTAGATGGACCATTGGTCTGACCCAGTATGGCACCACTTTTGTTCTTAGGTCTGACCAAACAGAGGTTCCTGCAGTCTTCAGAAGTGCTGTGCCACTCTGTGTTTCAAGGATGTACTGCCAGTACCCACGCCCCTGTTCCCAAAGTAGAGGTGTGGCTGACGCATTGAGGTGGGACAGGTCTCCACCTCCTCTCCCATAGAAAGCCTACAGAACGCTTTGTGCTCCCACCTTGTCCCCACCCATTGTCAGAGTGACTGGAGGTCATAGGGGCCAGGTGTGTGTGTTGTGAGCCCTTTTGGGTAGTCTGTCTTGCAGCACAGGGCCCCTCACAATGGCAGTCCCCATTGGAAGATCCTACCCCATGGATGTGCTGCTTTCACAGTGCCTTTGCAGTGAGCAGGCACAGTTTTTACTGCTGCTTTGTCTTCAAAACCCAGCGGATCCACTAAGCTGTGCATGGATACCTGCACTGGTACTTGTGCATGGATCTCCCTTCAGATCCTGGGTAAAGCCAGAGTTTGACAAAGCAGTAGCACAACTAGTGGATCAGTTTTTCACTGCCCTGTGATGAGTGCTTCTGCTCCTTCTCTGTACCATGTCACAGGGAAGTGAGGCGCTAATGGATTAGTTTCCCTTATTCTTTTTATTTATTTATTATTTATTTAATGCATTTATATCCTGCCCCTCTTGCCAAAGGCAGCTCGAGTCAGCTAACAACAATCAACCAGACAAATACAAATCAATATCATAAATAGTAAAAAATTAGAAAGTAAAACTGATTTTATTGTTATTAATTATTGTTGTTCGCTGCCCCCGGCTGCCCTGTGGGCAGGAGGGGCGGGGTATAAATTTTACATAAATAAATAGTTAAAACAATTTACCAACCATAAAACCTGTCATAAACTGTGCTAAAAATATTTCATAGAACCAAAAAAAACACCTACCGTCGCCCCTCAGCCAAATGCCTGGTGGAAAAACCATGTCTTACAGTGCTGCCAGAAGGCGAAGAGATTCAGGCCCAGGTGGATCTCCACCAGGAGTGAGTTCCACAGCAGTGGGGCGGCTGCCGAGAACTCCCGTCTGTCAGTTCCAACCTGCTTATAATGCGGGACCTCCAGGAGGGTGCCCCCGACCTCCGCAGCAGTCACCATGGGAGTGAGGCGGTCCTTCAGGTGTGTAGGGCTCAGGCCATGTGGGGCTTTATTGGTCAAAACTAGCATCTTGAATTTATTTATTTATTTATTTATTTATTTTAAGCACTTATGAGTCACACCGTATGCGTACAGCATCCCGGGGTGGCGTACAGCTAAATAAAACATTCATAAAAACACTTTTTAAAAACATCATACAATTTAAAACATCCCAAGGGTAGGAGAATAAATAAAAATAAAATAAGGGCAAGGAGGAGCTAAAAACTCTATCCCACCCTCCCTGAAGGCCTGGGCGAACAGCCAGGTTTTACAAGCCCGCCGGAATGTTAAAAGGCTTGGGGCCAGGCGAGCTTTCTCCGGGAGGGAATTCCAAAGACACGGCCCGGCCACCGAGAATGCCCTCTCCGTTGTGGCCCCCTGCTTAACACGGGGGACCTCCAGGAAGGCACCCCCGGCAGATGGAAGGAGCCGCTGCGGGGCGAGGCAGTCCCCGAGGTACGAGGGGCCAAGACCGTGAAGGGCCTTATAGATCATTACCGATACCTTGAACCTGGCTCAGCAAGCTATTGGCAACCAGTGCAGAGTCCGGAGCACCGGTGTTATATGCTCTCGACGACCTGTCCCCATCAGTAGACGGGCTGCCGCATTCTGCACTAGCTGCAGCCTCCGAACCAGGAACAAGGGCAGCCCCACGTAGAGAGCATTGCAGTAGTCCAGACTCAAGGTGACAACGGCATGGATGAGGGAGGCCAGGTCCGGCCTGGAGATGTATGGATGCAGTCTCCGCTCTAGATGCAACTGACGGAAGGCGGCTTTTGCCACCACCTCCACCTGTCAATCCAAGCGGAGATCCGAGTGCAACATCACCCCCAGACTCCAAACTTGCTGAGCTATAGGAGGGTGAACCCCCCCAATCAGGGGGGCCGACACCTCCCTCCCCCTCCCCACCACCATCACCTCCATCTTATCGGGGTTGAGCTTCAGTCTGCTCTACCACATCCACTCCGCCATGGCCTCCAGACACTGAGAGAGCAACGAGACAGCAGGGTCTGGGTCAGCTGAAAAAGAGAGGTACAGCTGAGTATCATCAGCATATTGGTGACATCGCACCCCAAACCCTCTCACGACCTCCCCCAAGGGCTGCATATACACATTAAATAATAGTGGAGACAAGTTGGAACCCTGCGGAACGCCGCAGGACAAGGTGTGCGACAAGATGTTTCAGTTCCCAACACCACCCGCTGGCTTCTCCACGAGAGGAATGAACGGAACCATTCAAGAACAGTCCCGTCCAGACCCCCCAGGTCACGCAGCCGTCTCAGCAGCAGCCCATGGTCCACGGTGTCAAAAACGGCCGAGAGATCTAGCAAGATAAGAAATGTAGAACATCCTGCATCCATCTCCCGACGGAGATCGTCGATCAAGGCCACCAATGCTGTGTCAGTGCCATAGCCAGGACAGAACCCAGATTGAAAAGGGTCTAGGAAACCGATGCTGCCCAGATGCCCCTGGAACTGAATCGCCACCACCTGCTCAGTAACCTTCCCCAAAAAGGGAAGGTTAGAGACAGGTCAGTCGCTGGTGAATGCATCGACATCCAATGATGGTTTCTTCAGCAGGGGGCGCACCACAGCCTCTTTGAGGCTGGGCGACAGCCTCCCCTCCTGCAGGAACGCGTTAACCACTCTCGCCAGCACCGCCCCCAATGTCTCCCTGGAGGCTTTCACCAACCAGGACGGGCAAGGATCAAGTTCAAAACTGGTGGCTCTCACAGCGAGTTCGACGCCAGCATCGCTCTAGCCTCCTGCCTACTTGTTTCATACACCACAGCCCCTCAGTAAACCAAGGGGCCCTGCGGTGACGCGATAGAGGCAGAGGGCATCTTGGGCCCAGAAGACATTAGGCAGTCAGTGCAGCACTCAGAGCATCTGTGTAATATGCTCCTAGTGACCCATCCTGGTGAAGAGACGGGCCGCTGCATTCTGCATCTGCTGCAGTCTCCAGACCATCACCCTGGGCAGCCCCACGTAGAACGTGTTGCAGTAGTCCAGCCTCAAGGTGACAAATGCATGGATGACAGTGGTGGGATCTGGTGAAACGGACAGAGCCGTTTCACCAGATGTAATTAGCGGAAGGCACCCTTGGCCACAGACGACACCTGCAAATCCAGACATATCTGTGAATCCAGGAGCACCCTTAGACGTACCTGAGAAACCAACAGAGAGCGGACCCGCCCCCCCCCCCCCAAATAACGAGTTTCCCCCTTCCCCAGATCACCGACCCCGCTCACAAGCATCACTTCTGTCTTATCAGGTAATCGGCTCGACCTCATCCAATCCCCCACAGGAGCCAAACGCCAGGACAGCAATGAGACTGCAGGGTCTGGGTCAGTTGAAAAAGAGAGGTAAAACGGAGTGTCATCAGCAAACTGATGAAAACGAACCCCCCAACTGTGTATGATCTCCCCAAGCGGCTGCATATACACATTGAATAGGAGATGGGACAAAATGGAACCCTGTAGGACCCCACACTGGGGGTCCCCGGCGGATGATGTACAGTCCCCTAGCACTGCCCATTGAGATCTATTTGCTAGGAAGGAATGGAACCGCTGTAAAATGGTGCCATCCACCCCAGCCAGGTCCAGCAGGTGGGTCACCAACATTTCATGATTCACGGTATCAAAGGCGCCGATAGATCCATTAGAACCAGCAGAGTCATAGGACCCATATTTAGTTCCACCAGGAGGTTGTCAACCAAGGCCACAAGTGCAGTCTCCATGCCTTAACTCATACAAAAGCCAGACCGCAAGGGATCATGAAAACTAATGTGATCCAGATGTGCCAGCTGACAGGCCACCACTCGCTCAGTAACCTTCCCTAAAAAGGGAAGGCTAAAGACAGGCCAGTAGCTAGCCTGGGCATCCAGGTCAAAAGATGGTTTCTTGAGAAGGGTCTGGACTACCACCTCCTTAAGGCATTCCGGCACCCTCCCCTCTCGCAAAGAGGCGTTGATCACCCCCGCCAGCACCGGACCCGTGGTCTCCCTGTTGGCCTTTACCAACCAGGATGGGCATGGATCTAGTTCACATATAGTCACCCCAACAGGGTGACCCCAGCACATCCGCCACATCAGCAGGTGACACCGATTTGAAACTCATCCCACAAAAAGCTGACCAGACGGTATTCTTAACCCCAGGCTCTGCCACTGCCCCCAAAATGGTTGAGTTGAAGTTGTGTTCAGTGCGAGCAATTTTATCTGCGAAGTACACCAAAAATATGTTGCAGCGGGATCGGGACAAATCCGATTCCAGGCAGAGACAAGCTGGACTAACCAGACCCCTCACCACCTGGAACATCTCCGCTGGAAGTGTCTGAGCAGACGCTATGAGGGCAGAGAAGAGCCTTCTTCTAGAGAGTTATAGCAGAGCTACAGGTTGGGTTTTGGAGATACATGCTCCAGCAGCTCAGCACCAGCCTATGCTGGGTTCTGGGGACAGCAGCAGAAGCAGAAACACTTCAGATGGAGGAATAGGAGTGGAGTGTGGTAGAGCAAGGCTGAATGCTGTCATTTTCTATATGTCTTCAGCCGTACCAGAATTCTTGGGCACCAAGTGCCTGCTGTGCAACCCTTGCGTTCAGACAAGGTGTAGGGCTGCACATGGGACATTGGGGACCTGAGTCCAGGGGGTTATCGGCCCAATTGGAGAGGCATCATGGCACTCTGGGTTGTCATGGCATCCCTGTGCAGGGATCTTGATGGGCAGCTGTATCGCTGCCTACTCCCATGTCTCCTCTGAGTGGAGGGGGCATGGCCAGTAATGGCAAGGAGAGAGAGGGGGGGTTCCCTCACTGGTGCAGAGGCCTGACAGCTTACATTCCACCCTGACCCAGCACTTCCACGTGGCGGGAGGGGGTGAGAACCGCTGGCACTTGATCCCGACTGCTGCCTGTGTGTCAGTGGTGTATTTAGCTGGATCGGGACCATAGCCTGTTTACTGGTGGTAACGCGTATGTATGGCTTTTTTGATACAAGAGTCAGAGTGCAGAATTTTCTAATGCTTCTTCATTGTTCAAACAGAAAAATGTACAAAGTCAGTAAATGTTACATTGGGAGAGAGGGGAAACATTAAGACAATTGTTATAAACTATTGATATATAATATTTAAAAGGTGCTATAAATAAAATTGCTTTAAAAACTGATTTTCAAAACTATTTTTAACCTGTGTACTTTTTCAAGACTGACACATTAGACTTGTAAATCCCATTTTCATCTATTCAATTTAACTTCTTATTAAGCAAAGCTTTCGCTATAGCCATACGTAACAAAAGATAGCCATATATCTAAAACTTGTGCACATACTGTTAGATGAGATTCCTCAAAGCACAGGAGATCAGAAGGGGAAAAGATGCATGTTCGTTGTTTTTTTTTTATATATAGGGATCTTGATGTAGAGTCAAATTTTTTTTCTTCTGGTCATCTTGAACATGATCCATAGTCTCTCTCCCCCCCCCCCCCCTTCCTTGAAAGGAAGTTCTTAGGCCTGTTTTTCCCCCAAGACTCTAAAAGTGTATTTGAGTAACAACATTAGAAAAAGTAACATTGAGGTAGCAGGTAGGTTTTATGAAGGTTATCACAGCCGCTTGCATGTTTGTTTGCTTCTCCCTTGTCTTCCCTTTGTCCCCTCTCCTTGTTGCCCCCTCCTTGTCTTTTTAGATTGTAAGCCATAGGCAGGGACCGCATCTTTATCTTTGTTCTGTAAAGCACCAGGTACACGGCTGGTGCTATACAAATGTTTATAATAATAATAATGTTATAGTGAGCTGGATTCTGATATATTTTTGTGTGCCCCAAAAGGCCCTTTTGAACTTTTAGGAGGGCATTTGAATAACTTTTTTAAAAAAGAGAATAAGGTCTTAAAATTGATGACTACATTATTGAAAGGGTACTTTCCAGGGCTAGCTGAACTTTACTCAGTTTTTATTATTATTATTATTATTATTATTATTATTAACAAACATTTATATAGCGCCAGCAGTGTACCTGGCACTTTACAAAGTGATAAAATAGACAGGGTCCCTGCCCCTAGGGCTTACAATCTGAGAGATAGGAGCTGGGGGAGAGACTTAGGAAGGGGAACAGAGGGAGAGACAAGGGGTCTAACATTCATGAAGATGCGAGGTCTCAAGTGCACGTACTTGGCTTGGTTACGATGAGAATGACAGCAGGCAGGTCCATGTTGCAAGGATAAGGGTAAACCGATCGTAGGTATAGGAATAGTGGCTCAGCAGGATAAAGAGTCAGACAGAGCAGAGCGAAAGAGGTGAGTTTTAAGGAGAGATTTGAAGGTATGAAGGGAGGGGGCAAGGCGGATGTGGACAGGGACTTTTTAAAAGTTAACTTTTTAATCAAACTTAAAATATTCCTTGAATTACTGAATAACAGTCCTTACGATCCATGTATCATTCCTTGAATTAAATGCTTTATTCAAGGTTGACCTGTACCGTCTTTGAAGACGTTCTCCAAACCATTTAAGTCGAATACGAATATTTTATTGTATCATCAATTTGCTATAACAAAACACAACCTTACATCAGTAAAACGATAAATGTATAAAATAATAAAACACAACTAAAAACATACTAACAAGTGTATATTCAAGGAATAGTTTTAAAAAGGGGAACAGATACATGGGCTGGGATACGCTCAAATCCCTCCAACCTTTCAACTGGAGGTGATTACTGGTATTCTCACTTTAACCACATTAAGCTACTCTCAGCCTTTTTTCAAGTAATGATAGAAATAACGCTATAGATTTAATCACCTCCAACTTTGAAACAGTAAGCAAACTTTGCATTTTGGTTTCTATTGGTAACATTTCCCCCTCAAACAAGGGATCTACCCATACTTCTCTTAGATCCCTATAGAGAGGACATTCAAAAATCACATGCATAAGTGAGCCTAATTTATCAACACAAGCTTTACAAAATCTAAGGTCATACGGTATGCCTTCTTGCCTGCCTCTCACAATAGCTGTGTCAAACAGCTCAAAACGTAACAGCGTTAACATTCTACGTTGTCTAGGTACCTCTAACAGTATAAAGTAACTTTCTAATATAACTGCTTGTTTGATCGCAGAATATAGGGGAGCAGTTTTAATTTCCTGCAGAGCGTCCAGATCCATTCTGTAAGTCAAGGCCCTAAAGTTCCCATTAATATCCCTTTGGGACATAGTGTGGATAGGAATAGCATCCGGGTCCCTAGGGAGATTAGTTTCAATCACCAGCTTCTTAATCTTACTCAACCATTTATATTGCAAAGCTCCCATATGATTTTTTTGCTTGTGATAGCATAGAGTCACCAGAGGGGAAGCTCTCCCTTGGGCAATCTTCAGCCAAAAGCATTTGAGTCTAGTGTTAAGTAGCGAAAGCACTAATTTATGATCCTGTCTCGACTCTCAGCATAGCAGTGGGGTCGATTTAGGGACCCCCAGTATGTTCCTCAGAAAAAGTATTTTTTTGGGGGGGTCTCCATCTTCTTTGTGTAGCCTAGCGCAGTTATTTCCCCCCCATATAGCAATTGTGGGAGGACCTTTAGTCTAAAGATGCTGAGAAGCTGCAAAAGGGGCCATACGTGCTGCATAATATAATTTGCACATGCCTCCTAATGTTTGAAAGGCTTTTGCTGTTAGTTTCTCATTGTTGTTTTTCCAGGATCTGGAGGCTGTAAAAATAACCCCCAAATAATTGTACTGGGCTACTGAGACCATCTCATGAGACCCAATTCTCCATTTATACCTGGGGCTAGTAGTACCGAAACGCAATACTTTGGACTTACTAATATTAACCTCCATAGGGTTCTGTAAACAGAAGCTGTTCAGAGCGTCTAAACATTGTTGCAATCCTTGCTTGGTTTGAGAAAGCAACACGATGTCATCCGCGTACAAAAGAATAGAAAGTACCTGATCTTTAAGCCGTGGAGGGGTAAGATTTGCTATCGAAATTAGATGGACCAAATCCTCTATAAAAAGATTAAATAGTATTGGAGCGAGTAAACAACCTTGTCAGACACCTTGCTGCTGGGGGAAAAATCTAGTTGTTGAACCATTAGAGTCTATTCTCACTGCTGCCTATTTCTTTTGTGCAATTTAATTAGTAGATTTAACAACTGTTTTGGCAATCCCATTTTGGCAAGCTTAGGCCACAATAAGTGGGTGACGAGGTGGTTCATGATCAGAGGACCCCCAGCCTGAACTTGATGCTGTTTAATGCAAGGTTGGTGGTTAACAAATCCACTGCTGTTTAATGCAAGGTTGGTGGTTAACAAATCCACTACTGTCCAGTAGCTCATTCTGAACCTTGACACTGACCTCGTGTGTATCACGGAGACCTGACTGGATGATGAGTAGGGGCCTATTCTAGCTGACCTTGTTCCAGCTGGGTACTCCATGCAGCATCAACCTCGGTTGGAGGAATTGGGTGGGGGTGGCAGTGTAGCCACTATTTTTAGGGAGTCATGGTCTGTCAGGAGGTATCCAGTGAGAGCGTTTTCAGGTGTTGAGGGCTGTCATCTTGTGTTTGATTTGGTGGGGGACAGATTGAGGGTGCTGCTAGTATACTATGCACCTACCTGTACGGCAGAATCCCTACACGCTCTGATGGAGCTGGTGTCGAATGTGGTGTTGCTCTCCCCGAAGTTGTCAGTCCTGAGGGACCTCAACATAAATGCTTACGCCAGTTTCAGTGGTGCGGAGCATGAGTTCATGGCAACCATGGGCCTGTCCCAAGTTAACGGCCCAACATATGATGGGGGACATACCTTGGACCTGATCTTTTGCACTGGCCTTGAAGCGGGGGTTCTGTTGATGGGGGAGGTGACAGAAGAGCCCTTGTCATGGGTGGGTCATTACCTCCTGGAAGCACATGTCTGCCCTTGGAGAGGTGTAGAATCTACTAGGATGGTTCGCCCCTGGAGACTAATGAAACGTAAGAGGTTCCGGAATGCTCTTGGGGAGTTGCCCTCTGATCCTGATGTCCGCTCACTTGATGGCCTTGGGGCTTTATGGAACACCTTGCTGACTGAGGCCATTGACTGGACAGCTCCGAGGCGTCCGCTCCCCTGGTGACAGCTCCTCAAGCCCCCGTGGTTCAAGGAGGGCCCGAGGCTGTTGAAGCTTGAGGATCGGTGGCTGAAGCGATGGTGGCGCCATTCGCATGCTGAAGCCAACAGATTGTGACAGAGCCAGTTTACGTACCTATGCCATAGCTGTAAGGACAGCAAAAGTTTTTTTGCGTCCTGTATAGCCTCCACTAAATCTTGTCCAGCGGAGCTTTTCCAGGTGTTGAGGGGGTTGGTCGGTCCACCCTCCGCCTGGAACTGGAGTAACCTAGTACCTGCTGTGATATGTTTGTTGATTTATTTCATGGATAAAATCACTCGGATTCACCACAACTTTGACGCCGCGTTTCTTAGAATGGGTGAACCAGAGCTTGTGGAAGCCCCGCCTTGTCTGGTTTTGTGGGATCAGTTTCAGTGGGTATCGACAGCCGAGGTGGGGGATGTTCTTGGAGCAGTTAGGGCCACTTTTTTGTGAACTTGACCCATGGCCATCCTGGCTGGTTAAGGCCAGCTGAGAGATGTTGGGGCCACTGGTGGCGAGGGGGTGGTCAATGTCTCCCTTTGGAAGGGCAGAGTGCCTCAAAGAGGCGGTGGTGCTACCTCTGCTCAAAAAACCATCACTTGACATTGACTCCCTCACCAGTTATCGACACGTCTCTAACCTTCCATTTTTAGGGAAGGTTATTGAGAGGGTAGTGACTCAGCAGCTGCAGGGGCATCTAGACCGCACCAGTTACCTGGATGCCTCACAGTCCAGCTTTCATCTGGGTTATGGCACTGAGACTGCACTTGTGGCTTTGGTTGATGACCTCCACCATGAATTAGATTGGGGTCATTCAACCCTGCTAATTATGTTAGATCTGTCGACTGCTTTTGATACCGTTGACCATGAGATGTTCGTGACTCGCTTGCGGGACCGTGCCAGGGTGGGTAGGATCGTTCTTGAATGGTTCTGCTCCTTCTTGGCCGGAAGAACTCAACGTGTAGTGCTCAGGGATTGTTCTTCATTCCCTCAAGACCTTGTGTGGTGTCTTGCAAGGTTCCATTCTGTCCCCTCTCCTGTTCAACATGTATATGCAGCCACTCTGTGAGGTTGTGAGATGGTATGGGGTGCGGGGTCATCAGTATGCTGAGAACACCCAACTCTACCTCTCTTTTTCTTCTGACCCTGACCTGGCAGTCTCGGTGCTTACCTAGTGTGTGGTGGCTGTGGGGGACTGGATGAGGGCAAGCTGACAAACTGAATCCGATAAGACGGAGGTGGTGATGGTGGGTAGTGCAGCGGATCTGGCGGTGCCAGTCATTGATGGGACTCACCCTTCACTGGTTCCCCAGGTTTGCAGTCTGGGCGTGCTCCTTGACTTGTAGCTCCGCATGGATCTCCAGGTGGGGCAGTGGCAAGGAGTGTGTTTTGCCAATTACATCTGGTACTTCGGCCAGATGTTTCAGACAGCGACGTGGCCATGATCATCCATCCTTTCAGTACTCAGAGATTGGGCTATTGTAATGCGCTCTATGTGGGGCTGCCCATGGTGATGGTACCTGCCAGATAGCCTCATTCCCTGTGCCTTGGAGTGACTCCTGCGGTCTGCCGGGAGTGCCTTTCTCTAGGTCCCCTGTGAGGCCCGGGGGCCCACTGTGGAGAGGATGTTCTTGGTGGCCACACCTATGCTGTGGAATTCCCTCCCAACGGAGGCCCAGATGTCCCCGGACCTCCCTTCCGGCGTAAGAGTAAGATCTGGCTGTTCCGCCAGGCATTTGGCGAGCGAGATGGGGTGTAGGGTGGGGGGAGTGGATTAGGGAGGGGTGAGGGGTTATTTGTTCAGTGCCTGCCTTTTAACGTGTTTTAATTGTGTTTTATGTTCATTTGTTTTGTAAGCTGCCCTGAGCTCCTTGGAGCAGGAGGGGCGAGGTAAAAATGTTGTAATAAAAAATATTTTTTAATGGTGGTATACCTGCCAGTGCCATTTTGGAGAAGGGTGTGCGTTCGCGGAATGGTCCCGGCAGCCATTTTCCACATGCTCTGGGGTTTTTTTACTTCTATTTTTTATTTTTAAACAAAAACAAATTAAAGCAAACAATTTGTTTACTTATTCATTCATTTTTGTATCCTTGGTTATGAAAACGAAAGGGGCTCCACTTTAGCAATTTTAAAAATGAAAGTAAATTGCACACTCAATAATAATAATAAAGCTAACACTATCCTGCAATTTGAAAGTTGGCTCCTGAATACCGAATTCTTGATAGAGCTTCTGTTTGTCCTTGAGCAAACTGGTCTGATTCCCTTCTGAAAAGGGGTGTGGAGTAACACTGACCTATTTTTTTTTCCAGGCACTTATTTAAATAACCATGTTTATGCATAGACATGCAGTGAGCGACACAGAATGTCTACTGTCAAATTAAGCCGTTTGAAAAATACCCCATATAATCTACTGTGAATTAAGTATAACATCTGAGTAGTAGTGAGTGTGTGCTTCCATTTATAGGAATTTTATTTACAACACCTAGTATTTTCTCTCCCATAGAAAAATGCAGGATGCTGGTGGCAAAATCCCCCACCCCACCCCCTTGTTTTAACATGCCAATGGATAAGCAGTGGAGTGTGTTCTCTTTCTCTGGTGTCAGATAACCTTACACGGCTGCTTTAAGGACCATAGCCCAAGCTTATTTTTTTCTACAGAAAACACTGCCTTCTACTACTAAGACCGCAGATGATATCGGCAAAGTGAGATGGAGGAGGGGGCAAGATGACTTTTTTTTTCTTCCTAAGGCAAGATTAGCTAAAGTTTAATGAGGTTCTAATCTTGAGGATCATCCTCTTACTCATATCACCTTTTGTGGATTCAGTTGTGATTTGCTAATTAACAAACGGTCTTTTGCATTTTACTATTTCGTGTTCTTGGCATTCTTAATGCCAAGTGATAGTGACCTAGCTTCTGTTTTGGTTTCAGCAGAAATGCTAGGTCTTATGTCCCAGTTCTGACTTTGGATGATTTTTTGCATTACTGGGGTAGGCACGAAAACTCCCATGATTGCAAGCATGGCTCTGTCCTCGTGGGAATTAAGCATGTAAGAAAGCGCTATTCCCCTTTTATACCATGAGAGCACGCGTCCTTGTAAGAGCTATATTTGGGGACCTGGTAATGCGTGAGTATTCTCGCAGGATAAAAGGAGAATAGTGCATTCTTGTGTGTGCTAATTGTTAATTCCCATGAGGATGGAGAAGTGATTGCAATTGTGGGGAGTTTTTCTGCGTCCCTTGGTAATGTAAGAAAGCACCCTTTAATTGGATCTATATGCTATCCCATTTCTAGGAAAGAGATTAGCAACCTGAAGAGCAATAGCCATACTTTAATATCTGTACATGACTTTGCAGTCTGTTCATTATTAAACAATCTGTCTTTTAAACAGAGCAAACTGGATTTAGGCTTACAGGTGCTATAAACATAGAATGTTATCTACCATGTATATACATTTCTCAAGGTTTAAATATCTTGGAGAATTAAGTAATATGTAGTTTAGCACTGCAGATGTTTTAAATCTTAAATTTTGCCTCACATTTTATGTATAACTTTATGGATTTTAAACAGGAGAACTTCTGTTGCAACTCTGCAGGCTGGAAGAAGCAGCTGAGGTGTACAGAGGATTGCAAGAAAGGAATCCTGAAAATTGGGCCTATTACAAAGGGTTAGAAAAGGCACTTAAACCAGGTAATTATTTTATTCCTTTTAAGATTGACAAGAAGCTCGCTCTTACTTTCAGTCTAGTTATTGATAACTAATGGAGATTTAGTATGTGTTATCTTCCAAGACTTGTAGGGCATAACTTGGAATTGTCCTTACGTCTTGTTCTCTCTCATCTGAAAGAACAAAATATTTATTTAGATTTTTATCCTTCCCTCTTTCTTAAGGCTCAGGGTGGCTAACATCATAAAAGACAGAACCTGCACAGTAAAACCCATCAACATCTATGAAATATTTATAATACCCTTTTGTCCCAGGCTCTACCTCTGCCTGTTAAATGCCTGGCTGAATAAATAGGTCTTATGCTGCCTCTGGAAGATGCTCAGACTAGGGCTTAGGCGAACCTCCAAGGTTCCAGAGCTATGGAGCAGCCACCCAGAATACCTCTCTGTGTGTCTGGGTTGTATAGACCTGGGCCAATGATGGAACTTGCAAGAGGATGTTCTCGGCTGATCTTTGAGACTAAGGAAAAACAGAAGGAGGAAGGCTGTCCTTGAGAGAGTGTTATTTATTTAAATTTTTATTCCACCCTTCCATAAGGCTCAGGGCAGCTAACAACGTATATAAAACATTAAAAACCATTAAAACAGAATACAACCCCCCCACCCAGCCATGCCACAGCCCCCCCAAAACTGCCCAGTACCACTTCCCCTACTCCCAATACCAATTACTCCAACCCTCCTTGCAACCGTGCTCCAACCCACCCAGCAACCGCTGCCCCCAATCCCCTATCCCTGCCCGCCAAATGCCTTTACAAAGAGAAAGGTCTTACGCTGCCTCCGGAAGATGCTCAGGCTCAATCGAACGTCTGGGAGAAGAGAGTTCCATAGCATCAGGGCAGCAACTGAGAATGCCCTTCTGCAAGCCCTCATCATATGAACAAGACTAAGCAACGGTACCCACAGGGAGGCACTCTGGGCTGATCGCAACGGCCACAGTGGGGCATGGAAGGACAGGGGGTGTCTCAAATGTGTGGAGCCCAGACTGTTTAGGGCTTTAATGGTCAAAACCAGCACCTTAAATTGTGCTCAGAAAGCTATAGGAAGCCAGTAAAGACTGTGGAGCACTAGTGTAATGTTCTCGAGGTGAGCCGCCACATTCTGCACCAGCTGCAGCTTCTGAACAGTCCTCAAGGGCAGCCCCACATAGAGTGTGTTACAGTAATCTCGCCTTGAGGTGATGAAAGCATGGATGACAGTGGCCATATCCAAATCGGAAAGAGAAGGCCGCAGCTGCCTCACCAGATGGAGTTGGTGAAAAGCGCTCCTGCTGCTGTCGCAACCTAACAATCCTGGCGCAGCAAGGAGTCCAGAAACATTCCCAAGGCTGCGAACTTGATCAACGAGAGGGAGTCAGACCCCATCAATAAGAGGAGTCCCAATCCCCTCCAGACCCAAGACTAACCAACCATCGTCACCTCGGTCTTGTCTGAATTTGGCCTTAATCGGTTCATCCTCATCCAGTCCCCAACAGCAGCCAGGCAACAGGTAAGCACTGAGACTGCCGGGCCTGGGTTGGATGAAAAAGAGAAGTAGAGTTGGGTGTCATCGGCCTAATAATGGCACTTGACCCCAAACCTCCGAACGACCTCACCCGGCGGCCTCATAAATATGTAGGGGTAAGGCCATTTATTTATAAATTTATTTTATTTTATTTATATTTGTTAGCCCCCTCATGCCTATGGCATCTCGGGGCGGCTTACAGCATAAAAACACACAATAAAATTCATTAAAACATTTTAAAAATACAATCCTCACCCCCACCCTCCCATCCGAAGGCCTGGGCGAACAGCCAGGTCTTGCAGGCTTGACGAAACGCCAACAGACCTGGGGCCAGACGGGCTTCCTCCGGGAGGGAATTCCAGAGCCTCGGCCTGGCCATTGAGAACGCTCTCACCATCTTTACACGGGGGACCTCCAAAAAGGCGCCCCCGGTGGACCGCAGGGATCGCTCTGAGGCGTGGGGTGCGAGGCGGTCCCCAAGGCATGAGGGGCCCAGAGCGTGTAGGGCTTTATAGATCAACACTAGCACCTTGAATTGGGCTCGGTACGCTATAGGCAGCCAGTGCAGAGTACGGAGCACGGTGTTATGTGCTCCCACCTTCCCGTCCCCATAAGGAGACAGGCCGCCGCATTCTGCACCAGCTGCAGCCTCTGAACCAGAAACAAGGGAAGCCCCACGTACAGTGCATTGCAATAGTCTTGCCTCAAGGTGATGAAGGCATGAATGAGGGTGGCCAGGTCGGGCCTGGAAATGTATGGACACAGCCTCCGTACAAGATACAGCTGGCGGAAGGCGGCCTTAGCCACCATCTCTACCTGCCGATCCAGCTGGAGCCCTGAGTTCAACACCACCCCCAGACTCGGAACCTGCTGGACTACAGGAAGGCGGACCCCCCGTACCAGTGGAGCCAGTACCTCCCTCGCCCTACCCACCATCATCACCTCCGTCTTATCAGGATTGAGCTTCAGTCTGTTCTGCCGCATGCAATCCGCCACAGCCTCCAAACATTGGGAAAGTAATGAGACAGCAGGACCTGGGTCAGTTGAAAATGAGAGGTACAGCTGAGTATCGTCAGCATATTGGTGACATCGCACCCCGAACCCTCTCACGATCTCCCCCAGGGGCTGCATATATACATTAAATAATAGCGGAGACAAGATCTAACCCTGCAGAACGCCACAGGTCCAGGCCCGGGGGCTTGATGTTTCAGCCCCCAGCACCACCCGCTGGCTTCTCCCCGAGAGGAATGAGCAGAACCACCCTAAGACAGTCCCATCCAGACCCCACAGGTCTCGCAGCCGTCTCAGCAGCAGCCATGGTCCACGGTGTCAAATGCGGCCAAGAGATTTAGCAGAATCAAGAATGTTGAACATCCTGCCTCCATCTCCCGGCGGAGATCATCCACCAAGGCCACCAACGTTGTCTCCGTACCATAGCCGGGGCAGAACCCAGATTGAAAAGGGTCCAGGAAACCAATGCTGTCCAAATGCGTCTGGAGCTGCAGTGCCACTGCCCGTTCAATAACCTTCCCTAAAAAGGGAAGATTAGAAATGGGTCGCTAGCTGGCGAGAGCGTCCACATCCAAAGATGGCTTCTTCAGCAGGGGACGCACCACCGCCTCCTTGAGACTGGGTGACAATCTCTCCTGCCGAAGGAATGCGTTCACTACCCCCTCCAGTATGGTCCCTAAGGCCTTCCTGGAGACTCACCAACCAGGACGGGCACGGATCTAGTTCATAACTAGTGGCTCTAACAGACTCCAGGACATTCACCGCATCAGCCAACGTCACTTCCTGAAACTCATCCCAGAAAGATCGACCAGACGGTGCCTCCATAACCTCATGCCCCTCGCTTACTGCTTCCAATCCGGTGTCAAAGTTACTCTGGAATTGAGCGATCTTTAGGGCTTTATAGGTCAAAACCAGCACCTTGAATTGTGCCTTGAATGCTTTTAGCAGCCTGTGCAAACTCTGAAGCACCAGTGTAATGTGTTTCCAGCGGTCCATCCCCGTCAAAAGGTGGGCTGCCACACTCTACACAAGCTACAACCTCAAACAATCTTCAAGGGCAGCCATATATGTAGAGCACATTGCAGTAGCATAGCCTCAAGGTAGTGAAGGCATGGATGATGCAGCCTTCTCACTAGCTGGAGTTAGTAAAAGGCACTCCTGGCCACTGCTGTGACCTGATGTTCCAAACAGAGCTCAAGATCCCGGAGCACCCCAAGGCTGGAAACCTGAGTAACCAGGAGAGGCTGGACCCCATCAGTGAGGGGAGTCCCGGTCCTTCCCCCCCACCCCCAGGTCACAGGGCTGGTCAGCCATCATCACTTTGTTCTTGTCTGGATTCAGCTTTAGTTGGCGCGCCCACATCCAGTACCCAATGGCAGCCGGGCACTGAATAAGCACCGAGACTGCAAGACCTCCGTTAGATGAAAAAGTGAAATAGACTTGGCTGATCATAATGCGTTCCGTATAGGGGTCATACATATTGATGAGTGGAAGATGATGAAAGATATATTTTTTACATAAATACTGTAGTTACGAATGTTTTATTAACTTATAATAGTTACCTTGATTTGTACCTGGTTACGGTACACTTGTGTTAGATGACACAAACTTCAGGCAGAAGTTTAATTGCTTTCTCAGTCTGTTTACTTTGTACATTTGACAGTATTTTATACACAATAGGTTCGTGCCCTTTTAAAATAAATATATATATATATTCAGTTTTCAACTATTGGTTTGGTTTTCAAAATTGTTTGTTGTATTAACTTTTAACTCTTGTTACGTTCCGAACTGAAAATGTGATTGTTAGAACACTACAAATCCCAGTTAGTGGTGCATGCGTAATCTGTTCGGGTCTTCTGCATAGCAACAAATGAGTGCAGACTTATTCAAAGGTAGATAAATATGGTTGGAAAACTAAAGAAATTGGCAGAATAGAAATTGCAGGTTATGGGGTACTTAAAACTATATTTTACTTAAATATTTTGTGGATAAGGGTCTTCTATCTATGTTAAGTATGCAGCCAGTGTTCACAATACATTCTGTTTTTAATTTGCTAACTATAATTTTTAAAAATGGAGTAATTTTTCAAGTACCTTTGTTTTGTTTTTCTAGCTAACATGTTGGAAAGGCTAAAGATCTATGAAGAAGCCTGGATGAAATACCCCAGGGGACTTGTTCCAAGAAGACTTCCACTAAACTTTTTATCTGGTAAATGCAACTTTGCAAGTGCATAGGACTAGTCATACTCTCTGGGTAGAACTTACTTTAGAACTTACTGTATAACAATATGAAAATTAAATGTAAATATTTGATAAAACAAATTCAGCAGGTTTTTTTTTCCTCTTAGGTGAGAAATTTAAGGAATGTCTGGACAAATTTCTAAGGATGAATCTCAGCAAAGGCTGTCCACCTGTCTTCAATACTTTGAGATCATTGTACAAAGATAAAGAGAAGGTAAATATCATCCTCCAACGTTTCTATTTCCTTGGTAGTAGTTACACACTGAGACCAATCCTTTCAACATCTGTACATGCACATCTGTGGGACTTGGCATTCATCAGGTTTTGCTGGATTGATTATTTATTTATTTATGACTTTAAAGGATAAAAACAGCTTTACCCCCTACATTTGTAGCCTTACTTGGTCAAAAAGTTCAGTGCTCAAACTGACATCTCCCATCTAGTTGATAATTACTGCGATGTTTGGGCTATCTGATCTAGGATCAGAAAGCCAAAAATCTATTGCTACATTCCTAGTGTAAAAATGTATTGCCAAGCTAGCTCTGCTCAGGGCCCTGATTATTTCAAAGTGGTAATGGTTGTCACAAACCATGACTTTAACTGTCTCTTCCTTGAACTCTTGGCTACGATCTGCCCTGTTCACCTTCAGGAGTTTGCAGTAATATGCATATGTCTGTGTGCATGTGCAGCAGCTCCTATGGGAAACCAGGCACCAGCAGACACTTCTTCTGATACAGTAGTGAAGGTATAGGCTGTTGAGCTATGCTGTATGTGCCAGACACTTTCTCACCTTCCAAGAGGGAGCAGAACTGTTTGGACCAAGCAACTGCCCCACTCCTTGTCTAGGTTTGACCACACTTCATTTCTTTTTTGACATGTAGAAAAGTTGTTTGTTACTGTCACCTTAAATTTTGTAGTAGCAGTTATTGCCCAAATATTGAGACTTTGACACCAAGTAGTTGCTGATAAAACAAAACATTGGTGTTTGCTTCAGAAATTTCTTGTCTTTGCATATATAGGTGGCAATCATAGAAGAACTGGTAGTAGGTTATGAAACTTCTCTGAAGAGCTGCAGGTTATTTAACCCAAATGGTAAGTGCTAACATTTTAATAATGACACATTACACTATGACCATTATAGGTAATTATAATTTCTTCTGAATGTGTGTGTGCTTGTGGGATAAAAGGATAGACAACCCTATCTTCTCGTTGGTTGTTTTTTTAAATCTATTGTCCCTCTTCAGAATTGAAACAGCATAGTGTTATATAAACCTTTACTTCAAACGTGCATGTATTGGGAGCTTTGTGCCTTAGAATACGATGGAGACAATATTGAGAATTACAACAGCAGCAATTAATAGCAATGTGAAATGAAAATTAACCACACTAATATTTTGTAGTTTCTGTTACCGTAAGACTTCATTTAGCAACCAAAAAACCCAACAGCAACTCTGAGCTCCCCATATATAGGAACTCTTACTTTAGCCAATTGTGAGTTTTTGGGTCAGGAGATGACATTGGGACAGTTGAGGCAGCAGAAGCTTTTAAAATGACCAATAATGGTATTTTCAAGAAGTTGAAATATTTCACATCTTTTAAATAAGAATATCGAAGATAAGTAAAGTAAATGGTGACAATAATGGATATATACATTTAATGTTTAATAGCTGTTGCCATTCTTTGTTTTACCTTAAATACATATATTGTTGGAAGCTACCAAGTCTACTGTCCACTTACTGTACAATAGCCGATTGAAATCAGCAGGACTGTTCCAGAGTTAGGCTCAAACCCAAAGACTTCAGTAAATGTTTTGTGTGTCTGATCCAAGAGCTGACTAAGATTTAAAATATAACAAGTTTGTATTGAGCTTTTTCTTGTGGAGCCTGCTGTAAAACGGAAAATATCACATTTTTATTACCCAACAGATGATGGTAAAGAAGAACCTCCAACCACTTTACTCTGGGTCCAGTACTACTTGGCACAACATTATGATAAGATTGGGCAACCATCCCTGGCTCTGGAATATATAAATGCTGCTATAGAAAGTACACCCACCTTGATAGAACTGTTCCTTGTAAAGGCTAAAATCTGTAAGGTAATCCTGCTTTTGCTGTCAAAGGGCTTCTCTTGTACCACAGAGAAGTAACCTTCATAATGTTGTTTCCTTTATCTGTATTTCAGAATGACTTTTGTTTTGAGGCAATGTGTTTTGTTTTTTTTAACTCAGGGAGCCAGAGGAACCTTTCTAGGAGTTAGCAAAATGTGCAGGAATTAGTTTTGCAAATTACAAGCACTGTATTAACGTTGGCACATTTATTTTTAACTTTCTCTAACTCCTAATATCCTCCTAAATTAATCATGTCATAGTAAACCAGATCTTTGCCTAGCGTGCTGTGCTGTTGGATCGCCACTGAAAAGTGAGCATGGCCCAGGATATTAAAAAGGTTTATTGGAGCTCTCGTGCAGTTTTTTTGATGATAAAATGATAGCAAATCATAAAATTGGGATGCTGTCTTAACCCTGCTCAGTTAGTTTATACATGTTTAATATCATAACTTAAGAATTGGTGAGTAAATCAAAATATCTAAATTTTACTATGGTGGTGCTTACCTGATATGCATTTTTCCTTCTAAGCATGCTGGAAATACAAAAGAAGCTGCAAGGTGGATGGACGAGGCTCAGGCATTGGACACAGCAGACAGGTTTATCAACTCCAAATGTGCAAAATTCATGTTGAAAGCCAACTTGATAAAAGAGGCAGAAGAAATGTGTTCTAAGTTTACACGGGTTTGTTCATTTACTATACTTTGCAGTAAAACAAATGTGGGTGTAATCAAGGTATAAACAGACTTGGATATGTTGATTGTTCTTCTGAGCCACTAATTTGGCCTGAAATAAGCTTTCTTTCCCCAGTGTGCTTTATAGCTACTGTAGTATGTAGGCACATGGTCATTACAACATCCTCAGTAATTGTCACCCTGCACTAGAGTAACAGTATGATTATGGTTAAGACATTTTTTTATTTTTTTTTTATGGTCATATGACATGAAACTAATTTTAATGGCACTTTAATGGCACTCCTCCTCAAGTGTCATTACCAGTTAGAATTATGGGGTGAAAACAGACATGACGCTAACCACCCCTTTAACCATCCTTGGTGGTCATTTATGCATGTTTCAGGGCTGCATAGGGCACCAATACAGCCCTGCAACATGCATAAATAACCACCAAGGGTGGTTAAAGGGTGGTTAGCATCATGTCTGTTTTCACCCATGGTGTATTGGGTGTTTTTAAAATATCTTTGCAAGCTTATACTTATTCTGAATTCCTTGAGTATTATTGATATTCTTGATTTTGTTTATTAGTGGAACATCTCTGCAATGTGTTCATTATAACCTTTTGTCTTAGTGAATAATTTTATCTTAACTAGATTATCTTTCATCATGAATGTAATGAGTTGTTTGCTTGTGATGGCAGTTAAAAATGTCTTGAAATATTTTGAAATATTTCTAATGTATGTTTCCTTTTAGGAAGGAACCTCAGCAGTAGAGAACTTGAATGAAATGCAGTGCATGTGGTTCCAGACAGAATGTGCCCAAGCTTACAAGGCAATGAATAAATTTGGGGAAGCACTTAAGAAATGCCATGAAATCGAGAGAGTATGTATCTGGTGAACTTAATCTCTTAATATTTTCAAGTTACTTTTATTGTCATGGCATGTTGCACATAAAGACAGGTTTAACTTAGGACCTTAGAGAGTCTTTGTAACTTTCCCAGCACACTGCAGTTGTCTTAACTTGAAGCGGGTGTTCTATCCAGTTGTTGTGACTGCACTAAAGAATGCCACAGTTGTGTAGCTGTGTGCTGAATCTCTTGTAGGTTGTTTTGCTGAGTTCAGTGGGAATACTCGCATAAGCAGAGTCTTAATCACATGAACAAAGGCTCCTAGGGTTGAGACCTGATCTGTAGGGGTTCTGTACAAATAAGGCCAGTTTGATAACTTATTTGCAAGGTGCCAGCGGGTAGTCAGGAGATGAGACTTGATTTCTTTTCCTCTGGTTCTATTGCTGTAGAAGCAAACACTATTCCTGTATAAGACTGGCCTTGTCCATGACACCTTTTACATAAAACTTGAATAATTTTGTGATGCTTGTTAAACTGCTCCAAATCTGGTATTTTAATTTCCATTCACTAGCCTATCCTGCCCCTTACGAGTTTTTCTTTGCCATAATAGTATATTCCTAATTTTTTTAAAAAAAACTGGTTTACAAGAAGAGATAAGGCTCTTGCAAATTCAGTCGTGCACTATATGCATGGAAATTGCAAGTTAAGGCTCCTGCCTTTACTGCTAACGTGGTACAGAAGTTAAGACATTATACAGTCTCATATTGTGCTCACTTACAACTTAGGCTCTTTGCCCCACACTTTGCCTTCGTCTTTCAGCCCCAATCCTTTTCCTCTTTGCAGGTTGGGGGCAACACTGAAGCTGGGGACAGGAGGGCGTGAGCTGGCCCCTCATCCCCTCCGTTTCCTCTTTAAGAAAGAGAGAACTTAGGAGTTCTGGCTCCCACCCCTTCTCCCCCTCTAATCTACTTGGTCCCAGACCTGTAACATAGAACTTCCAGCCTCTCCACCCCATTCTAATCCAGTAGGCTGCACGCCATTCACGGGCAGCTCAATAGTCCTGGTTCCAACCCTGTTCTCTCCCATGCCTTCAACCTTGTAACAGACAACCCAGGAGTCCTGGGTCCAAGTCATCCCTCTAACCCTGTAGCCCCCACTCCGCTCACAGAGAACTCAAAAATCCTGGTAAGTACAATGTTTGTATGTGTCATATGCAACAGAAATCTGCGTGTGGAATGGCAAAAAAACAAAACAAAAAACAGGAGAGGAAATGGAACAATGGAGGGGAGGGTATTGGGAGTCAAAGGATAGGGAGTCAGCTATGGTAGGTGGATAAAACAATAGGATGGCTCCCGCTGGTAGCCCATCAGTCTTCTGAATCAGTTACTTCACTCAGAACATTGTTGTAACTATTTCTAATTTCTCCTGTCATTCCACCCACATACTTAATCCTGCACTCTTCGTATTTTTCACTGTCATTCCAACCATTCCACTTACTGCATCTGGTGCCTTCCTCATCAATTCACACCCTCTTGCCTTCCCTATCTACTCCCAAAGATGCAACTGTGTTGTATAATTTTGCAATCACTTAATTGGATGTTGGAATAACAATACTATTTATTTAGAAATTGGCACTGCTGTTGCCTCCATTCCTTCCAGTGGCTGTTCCATTTTATTAATTTTAATGCATACCCAACTTTTAATTAAATATTTGTATATGACCCTACCCAGCTTGACTGTGCTCTTGGAGGACAGTGGAGACTAGTGGGTAAGAGGGACGATTGTGAGCCATTAGTCAGCTGTCCTATTCTGCCCAAATGAAATGAAAGGATAGAGGGAAAGGAGGGGGTCAGGCACCAACTAATGCCCTCCTGTCCCCAGCTTCAATGTTTCCCCCAACCTGCAAAGAGGAAGAGGTTTGGAGCTCAAAGACAAAGGCAAAGTATGGGTGCATGGAGCCTACTTTGTAAGCAAACACAAGATGCGAGACTGTACAATGTCTTTACTGCTAACATGGCATGGAGTTAAGGCAGGAGGCTTAACTTGCAATTTCCATGCTTTTTAGTGCATGATTGAATTTGCAAGAGCCTTAACTCTTCTGTAAACCAGAGGGGGTTTTTTATTATGGAATATCCGAGTTCTTTGTTAAACACAATGCAATGGAGAAGAGTTGTCCTCCTAGCACAGTAGAATGCTGAGCAGCATAACCACTACAGGAGATGGGCTTATGGGAGGCTAAGGTGGAAGAGCTGCTCCCTTCAGTTTAGAAGGTTGTTACTTCCTTCAAATAGCAAGCAAGGTGAAGCTGGATTTTTATTGGTAGCTCGCTGCTTTACTAAAATACAACTTTGGTTTGGTTTAAGCATTGCAAACTTCCAAAAACTGCTCTCTCTGATATATCTATCTCATGACTTGTACAGGAGTCTTCCATACTCCCCACTGTCAGAGCTCTTTTCCTTGTGCAACACTGGCCATTCTCCTGGGATGTGCAAGACGGGAGCTCTTGCAGCCTGGGATAATCCCTGCATAGACCACTAGTAGGCAGACTACAGTAAAGCTGAGACTGGCCATGTGTAGAGGGGTTCATCCCTCCCAGTTGCTTCTCTGCCTCTGAACTGTTAGGAGGTAGGCTGGGGAGGTCTCTCCCTTTTTGAAGTGGGCAGAGCTCCCAGTTTTCTAAATTTTTGTTTTTTCTTTACTTTTAATTTCTTTCTTTAATTTGCTGTGATGTGACCTGGTGCCTGTGCATTTCGGCACCTAGGCTTCTCCGGTTCCATCCCCTCGGGCGCGGAATCCTGGGAAGGCCGGGCGCAGCAGGGTCCCTTCAGGCGCCCCACTTGCTTCTCAAGTCCCGTCTCAGTCCTAGCCCGATTGCAGGGTCCTGCTCCCAGGTTGCGCTGCCTCCCGGGACAGGGAGGCTTCCCCAGCACCTCAACAACTAAAAGGACGGTGTGGCTGCATCCCTCAGAGCTCTGTTCCCTCGGCCTAGGCGCTTCTCACACCGTGGCGGTCCAGCATTCCTCCGCCATTTTGCCTGCCATTTTAATTTTTATATTCTTGGGCCAACAGCTGAATTTGTCCTCTCCCTCGGGGAGGACATTACTCTTTCTGGCCAGCCTCTCTCTGACGGGCGGCTGCTGCACCACGTTGTTTAAACAAATAATTTAATAATTTTTTCCTTTTTGTGTGTGACCGGCTGGACTGCTGACGGGGGAGTGACCCATGGGAGTTTTTTCCTCTCCTGTCCCCTACTCCAATATGGCACCAGTCACCCGAAGCTCAGCCAATGGCCCCAGCTTGGAGGCCCCAGCTTCCCGCCCACCCCGCCAGGCCCATCCACAGCAGATGCTGGCATGGCTGGCCTTTTACAGATTGAGTTATTACAGCTTGAGACTCAGTCTCTGTGTTAAGATTCCATGCAGCACAGAGATAAGCCCAGGCCAAGAAAAGGGGCCTGTTACCCCCCCCCCCCCNCCCCTCCGTTTCCTCTTTAAGAAAGAGAGAACTTAGGAGTTCTGGCTCCCACCCCTTCTCCCCCTCTAATCTACTTGGTCCCAGACCTGTAACATAGAACTTCCAGCCTCTCCACCCCATTCTAATCCAGTAGGCTGCACGCCATTCACGGGCAGCTCAATAGTCCTGGTTCCAACCCTGTTCTCTCCCATGCCTTCAACCTTGTAACAGACAACCCAGGAGTCCTGGGTCCAAGTCATCCCTCTAACCCTGTAGCCCCCACTCCGCTCACAGAGAACTCAAAAATCCTGGTAAGTACAATGTTTGTATGTGTCATATGCAACAGAAATCTGCGTGTGGAATGGCAAAAAAACAAAACAAAAAACAGGAGAGGAAATGGAACAATGGAGGGGAGGGTATTGGGAGTCAAAGGATAGGGAGTCAGCTATGGTAGGTGGATAAAACAATAGGATGGCTCCCGCTGGTAGCCCATCAGTCTTCTGAATCAGTTACTTCACTCAGAACATTGTTGTAACTATTTCTAATTTCTCCTGTCATTCCACCCACATACTTAATCCTGCACTCTTCGTATTTTTCACTGTCATTCCAACCATTCCACTTACTGCATCTGGTGCCTTCCTCATCAATTCACACCCTCTTGCCTTCCCTATCTACTCCCAAAGATGCAACTGTGTTGTATAATTTTGCAATCACTTAATTGGATGTTGGAATAACAATACTATTTATTTAGAAATTGGCACTGCTGTTGCCTCCATTCCTTCCAGTGGCTGTTCCATTTTATTAATTTTAATGCATACCCAACTTTTAATTAAATATTTGTATATGACCCTACCCAGCTTGACTGTGCTCTTGGAGGACAGTGGAGACTAGTGGGTAAGAGGGACGATTGTGAGCCATTAGTCAGCTGTCCTATTCTGCCCAAATGAAATGAAAGGATAGAGGGAAAGGAGGGGGTCAGGCACCAACTAATGCCCTCCTGTCCCCAGCTTCAATGTTTCCCCCAACCTGCAAAGAGGAAGAGGTTTGGAGCTCAAAGACAAAGGCAAAGTATGGGTGCATGGAGCCTACTTTGTAAGCAAACACAAGATGCGAGACTGTACAATGTCTTTACTGCTAACATGGCATGGAGTTAAGGCAGGAGGCTTAACTTGCAATTTCCATGCTTTTTAGTGCATGATTGAATTTGCAAGAGCCTTAACTCTTCTGTAAACCAGAGGGGGTTTTTTATTATGGAATATCCGAGTTCTTTGTTAAACACAATGCAATGGAGAAGAGTTGTCCTCCTAGCACAGTAGAATGCTGAGCAGCATAACCACTACAGGAGATGGGCTTATGGGAGGCTAAGGTGGAAGAGCTGCTCCCTTCAGTTTAGAAGGTTGTTACTTCCTTCAAATAGCAAGCAAGGTGAAGCTGGATTTTTATTGGTAGCTCGCTGCTTTACTAAAATACAACTTTGGTTTGGTTTAAGCATTGCAAACTTCCAAAAACTGCTCTCTCTGATATATCTATCTCATGACTTGTACAGGAGTCTTCCATACTCCCCACTGTCAGAGCTCTTTTCCTTGTGCAACACTGGCCATTCTCCTGGGATGTGCAAGACGGGAGCTCTTGCAGCCTGGGATAATCCCTGCATAGACCACTAGTAGGCAGACTACAGTAAAGCTGAGACTGGCCATGTGTAGAGGGGTTCATCCCTCCCAGTTGCTTCTCTGCCTCTGAACTGTTAGGAGGTAGGCTGGGGAGGTCTCTCCCTTTTTGAAGTGGGCAGAGCTCCCAGTTTTCTAAATTTTTGTTTTTTCTTTACTTTTAATTTCTTTCTTTAATTTGCTGTGATGTGACCTGGTGCCTGTGCATTTCGGCACCTAGGCTTCTCCGGTTCCATCCCCTCGGGCGCGGAATCCTGGGAAGGCCGGGCGCAGCAGGGTCCCTTCAGGCGCCCCACTTGCTTCTCAAGTCCCGTCTCAGTCCTAGCCCGATTGCAGGGTCCTGCTCCCAGGTTGCGCTGCCTCCCGGGACAGGGAGGCTTCCCCAGCACCTCAACAACTAAAAGGACGGTGTGGCTGCATCCCTCAGAGCTCTGTTCCCTCGGCCTAGGCGCTTCTCACACCGTGGCGGTCCAGCATTCCTCCGCCATTTTGCCTGCCATTTTAATTTTTATATTCTTGGGCCAACAGCTGAATTTGTCCTCTCCCTCGGGGAGGACATTACTCTTTCTGGCCAGCCTCTCTCTGACGGGCGGCTGCTGCACCACGTTGTTTAAACAAATAATTTAATAATTTTTTCCTTTTTGTGTGTGACCGGCTGGACTGCTGACGGGGGAGTGACCCATGGGAGTTTTTTCCTCTCCTGTCCCCTACTCCAATATGGCACCAGTCACCCGAAGCTCAGCCAATGGCCCCAGCTTGGAGGCCCCAGCTTCCCCCTCCATCGGGGCCGGTACGGGTCAGTTCGAACAGGCGGGCAAAGGTAAGCACCCGGGCCGCAAGTGCAGAAAAACCACAGGGCTCTCCCTTGTGGAACAGATTGGATCCTCCTCTGATGAGGAGGATCTCCCCCCACGGGGGGCTTCCATTGCGACAGAACCTCGATCCAGTCATGGCCCTCTCAGGGGCAGATTCTCCCTCTGAGCATGATGATGAAGGGGGCAATGAGATTTCAGATCAAGGGGATTATCAGGGGGAACAGGAGGACCTTCTGCCCCATCTTGCCCTCCCTTAATCCTGCTCAGGAAGGTGAGTTTCTGGGATCCCACAAATCGAAACTCTTTACTAGGGTTCAGAGGGTCCTGGGCCTGGTAGCGAAGTTCCGTAAGGACAGCCCTTCGGATTCCTCTGAGGACAAATCTGATTGGGAGTACATCCCCAAACCTACCTCAAGAGATCGGGGTATTGTTCTGGATAGCGCCTTTGAAAAAGTTATTACAAGTGAGTGGCTGCAGCCCAGTAAGGCTCTGAGGCTGAACAAAACACAGCACGCGCTTTATTCCTTTTCAAAAAATAAGGACCAGCTCTTTTCTGCCCCAGTGTTGATGCAACTGCTGCCTCGCTGGCCCGTAAGTCTGTATTCCCTTCTGAAGGGGATGTATATCCAAAGGATCCCACGGATAGGGAAGTCGAAGCAGCGCTTTGCCGGGCGTATGAGGCTGTTTCGGACATGCTGTGTATGTCCCTGGCTGCTTCCTACTGTGCCAGAGCCATCCTTAAATGGTTCAACCTTGGTCCAAGCCCGGAGGTTTATGATCAGATGACTCATAAGCTCTCCAGGAATATCGCTCTCGCCACTTTGTTTATTACCACGTCCTCTACAGACGCTGTAGCCTGGTCTGCCTGGGCCATAGCAGCCAACGTCTCAGCCAGATGTAGACTGTGGCTGAGATCCTGGAGAGCTGACAACCATTCTAAAAACCTCCTGGTGTCGGGCCCATTTAAGGAGGGGAAATTGTTTGGGGCCAACCTCGACCGGGTTCTTAAGGACGCCAGTGACAAGGACAGGAAGCTATCGCTCCAGCAGTTCTCTAGCCCCAGGTGTCCCCGTGGCTTTAAGAGATCTTTTTATTCCCCCCTTCCATGGAGAGATGATACAACCTGTTCCAATCCTTCCTGGACCTCCTGAGGCAGGAGACCCAGAGGCCGAGGCCGCAGGGCCAGTAGGTTTTCCTTGGGCCTTTGGGCGCCCAGGACCACCCCTTCATCTCATCAAGCTAAACAGGATTCCTGACCACCCCCATTTCGAGCTGCATGCAGTCGACGCCCAGACGCGCCTATTGGCGTCTTCCCCTTTCTGGCACGACACCACCGCGGACTCTTGGGTGATCGAGACTGTGTCTCGCGGGTACACAATAGAATTCCATTACCCTCCCAGGCAGATCTACCGGGTATCTCCCCCATACGAGACAGATTGAAGCAGGTCGCCATGGAAGCAGAGATCCGCCATCTATCAGACATACGGGCCATAGAGCCAGTTTCCGTTGCCTAGAGAGGCCAAGGACTATACTCCATCTTGTTCTTGGTCTTAAAAAAGTCAGGCCAATGGTGAGCGGTCCTAGACCTCAAGAACTTAAACAGATTTCGCCACCTAAAGAGGTTCAAAATGGAGACTTTGGCATCCATTACCAAGGCCATTCAGCAGGGGAATGGCTCGCGTCTGTTGATCTGCGCGACACTTACTTACGCATCCCCATCCGGCCACTTCATCATAAGTGACTCCGCTTCCAGTATGCCTCACCGCTGGCAGTTCCGGGCTCTGCCCTTCGGCCTTGCCACGGCTCCCCAAACCTTTACCAAGGTTCTAATTCCCCTCATCGCCAGCCTTCAAGTGCGGGGCATCACTCTCCATCCTTATCTGGACGATATCTTGGTACGAGCTGCTTCCCATTCCCAGGCGGTAGCAGCAGTGCAGTCCACGCTGCAGGTTCTTGCGGAACACAGGTTCGTTATAAACGAGGAAAAGTCGTCTTCTCCCTGCGCAGTGCATAGAGCATCTCGGGGTGATTCTCGACACTCATGCAGATCGCATCTTTCTGGCGGAGACCCATCAGCACAAAATTCAGGACCTCATTCAGCAGACCCTCTCTCGTCCCAGAGTTTCGCTCTCACCTGGCGTCTCTACAGGGGCTTCTGATCTCCTGCATACAGCACCTGGCTTGGGCCAGGCATCACCTCCGTCCTCTCCAGGCTTTTCTCTGCCCTTACCAGAGCCACATTATGGAGAAGACCAGGATGTGGCTCTTCTCCCCCCCCACCCCCACCCCGCAACAGCTCCTCGACTCCCTCGTATGGTGGATCCTTCCGCATCAGTTTTGGGACGGCGTCCCTCTGACCGATCCTATGCGAAGGGTCACCATGACCGACGCCAGTCTCCTGGGTTGAGGGGTGCACATGGATGCCAAATGCATCCAGGGCACCTGGCGGCCAAGGGACCGGGAGCATTCCATGAATTGGATGGAGCTCAGAGCCATCCATCTAGCTCTCCTCCACTTCGCTCCTCGGATAAAGGGTTCTCATCTCCTGGTTCTGACGGACAACACCTCGGCGATGCCATACATCCGCAACCAGGGGGGCTCTCGAGCCCCAGCCCTGCACAAGGAGGCCTCCAGCCTCCTATCTTGGGCCGAAACAAATCTTATGTGTCTCTCAGCCAAGCATATCAAGGGGGAAGAGAATATCACGGCGGACTGGCTCAGCTGCAGGCAGGTGGATCCAGGGGAGTGGTCCCTCTCCATGACGGCATTTCATCGGATATGTAACCACTTCGGCCCCCCGATAAATGACCTCTTTGCGTCGACTCGGAATACCAAGTGCGCGAGGTTCTTCTCTTGGTCCCACTCTCCTCAGGCGGAGGCGGTGAATGCCTTGAACGCTCACTGGCCCCAGGGACTTCTGTATGCGTTCCTTCCTTTCTCGATCCTCAGCAATGTGATCGCCCAGGTCCGTTGGGAACAGGCGACAAACAATAATACTTGTAGCCCCCCGGTGGCTGCAGTGACCTTGGTTCGCCGATCTCATAAGCCTATCATGCCAAGACCCTCTGTCTCTAGCCCCAGACCCCGACCTATTGTCTCAGGGTCCAATTTGGTACAACAATCCACGATTTCTTCAACTGACAGTGTGGCTCTTGAGCGCGAGGCTCTGAAGAGCTTAGGCTACTCGGATGCTGTCCTAACCACTCTCTTTTCATCCAAACGTCTTTCCACCATTCGTATCTACCAGGCTACTTGGATGGCTTTCGTAGACTGGTGTGCAGCACATCCGGTAGACCCTAGGAAACCACAGATGAGCTCCATCCTGCACTTTTTGTAAATGGGTCTAGATAAGGGTCTCTGGGCTAACACTCTCATCCGTCAGGTGGCAGCCCTCAACAAGACTCGAGCGACTATTCGGGGTAGGGGTATCTCAGGGCACCCCCATGTCCGGCAGTTTCTGCAAGGAACCAGGGCTCTGGCTCCCCCTGTGGTTCACCGCTTCCCAACCTGGCGCTTGAATTTGGTTTTAAGGGCTCTCACCGAACCCCCCTTCGAGCCTTTGCGTTTCGTATCACTTTTCTTCCTTACCATTAAAGTGACCTTTTTGATGGCAATCACCTCAGCTAGAAGGGGCTCGGAACACCTTCGCTATCGATCCTTCGCTGTGCATCTTCAAACCAAATTCAGTCGTTTTATGCTTCGACCTGGCCTTTGTGCCAAAGATGAATTCTTTGTTCCATAGACAGGAAGAGATCATCCTTGCCTCCTTCTGCCCCCAAACCAGTCCACAGGTTGGAAAAGAAGTGGCACACATTGGACCTTTGTAGGGCCTTAAAGATCTACATTAAGAGGACGGCCTTCTTTAGGAAATCTTCAGCCCTTCTACTGGAGTTTACTATTCGCAAAAGGGGCAATAAGGCCTCTCGTCCAGCAATTGGGGGCTGGATTTTGGCATGTATTTCAGAGGCATACAAGGTCTCCGGAGTCATCCCGCCTCAGTCTATTCTTCCCCATTCCACCTGTGGGGCAGCTGCCTCTGCAGCATTCAGTGCAAGGGCTCCCTATTCAGAGATTTGTAGGGCAGCCACTTGGGCGACTCCCCATTCCTTTACCTGACATTATAAGGTGGACTTGATCGCCTCAGCTGAAGCGGTCTTTGGTCGCAAGGGCCTTCAGTCGGTCCTTCTCTAACCTTGATCCCATTTTCCCTCCCTGCTCGCACTGCTCTGGTAAATCCCAGGCTGCAAGAGCTCCCGTCGTGCACATCCCAGGAGAAAGGGCAATTGGTTTACTTATCGGTGAATTGCCCTTCTGGGTAATGTGCAGGATGGGAGCTCTGCTCTCCCGCTGAGCGGAGGTCAAGGGCTTGAGGTTTTTCACAAGGGATGATTCTGAACTTGGGAGTCTAAGGTGCGGATCGGGATTTGGTTCTTCTCCCTCCCCATCAGCATTTCAGTAGTTATACTTTTTACCATTGTTAAATTTAATATAGTTTCTTTTAGGTGTTTTTTTAGCGTTTTTATAGCTTTGAGAACAACTGGCAAGTGGGAGGGATGAACCCCCTCTACACATGGCCAGTCTTGGCTTTACTGTAGTCTGCCTCCTAGTGGTCTATGCAGGGATCATCCCAGGCTGCAAGAGTTCCCGTCCTGCACATTACCCAGAAGGGCAATTCACCGGTAAGTAACCCAATTGCCCTTTCTGCTTTCTATAAGGACCTCCCCCTGTACAGACCCCCCTGGCTAGCTCACTCCTTGTACAGGGCTCCCTGACTCTGCTGTACCCATGTACAGGGCTCGCCACCTGGCATAATGTTCCCCACCCTGCAGCTCTTCCCCTGTACAAAGCTCCCTCACTCAGTTCTTCGCTGTCCAGGGCTCTCTCCCTGCACAATTATGGCCTTTATTCTGCAGCTCTGTCTCTTTAAAAAAAAAAAAAAAAAAAAAAAAAAAAAAAGCCTCCCTTTAGTCCCCCTTGGACAGGGCTCCCTTTCTTGCATAACACTGGCAGCTCTGCAGACTTCCTTCCCCTGTACTGGGTTTCATATTCTGTATCCCCCAATAAAAGCTGCTCCTGGTAAAGTGCTTCCCATGTGCCTGGCTTCCACTGAGGAAGCAATTTACAGAGGCTCTGCCCCTACTTTCTCCCCTTAATGTCCCGTTTCCCCCCCCCCTTTTGTGTATGCTCCCTCCCTCCCTGCTCCCCCATAGGATTTTCCTCCCTGGGCTGAGGCTTGTTCTTGGAGTTCTCCCAGGAGGACTACACTTGCCACTCCCGCAGGGCGGCTCTGCACAGGACCCTGCTATCTCCCTGCCCCCTTCCTGCAGAACACCCACGGTATGAGCCCAGAGCACCTGCTTACCCCTGATTCTTAGTGGTGTTGGGAAAGTTGGAGGGAGAAGCGCTGAAAGAAAATAGATTCCATCCCACCTGTAGCCTTCTGTCCCTGTCTCCAGCATAAACCTCTGCCCTCTTCCTGCACCTAGGACCATCCCAGGTTTCTCAAGTGCTCTGGCCCCAGATATGCTCCTCCAGTGGGGCACCCCATTGGAGCCGCAACCCAGACACCCCACGTTTTTGGAGGGGAAAGGACTGTCACTGAAATCCATGTGCTCTGTGGTTCTGGGCAGGTTTAGGGGGCAAGATCAGCCACCTCAAACATCACTGTGAGATTAGCTAGCTCTGTTGTTTAGCCATCTCGGCGTCCCTGGCCCCAAGCCGAGGTGCCTGCTGTGTGGGATCAGATCAGAATGATCTTCAGCTCTCTCCTTTCCACAAGCCTTGCTCTCCTTCCCTCCCCAGATCAGCTCTAAACATTGCTGACCAGTCACTTGCACTGCCCTCTCGGAGATGCAGTTCCCTCTCTTTCCCCAGCACTGATGGGCTCTGGCAAGCAGTGCCTGCTGGGAGTTGTAGTCCCCAGTATTAAAGACTGTTTGCTTTTAAACAGTCTCTGCATTACACATAGAATGTTCGCAAGTGCGCCACACTCAGGATGGTCTCCATAGGCTAACAATGAATTTCAAGATGTCCTAACTTTAAAAACTACTAACCGGATTTACAAAAAGTAAACCAGAAGGCATGCCCTGACAGCCTCCTTGAATTTTCTAAAAGTCTTGCACATTCTTCCAACCAACACAATTCCCCTTTACCCTGCCGAGATCGAGACGGTCTAACATTTGAAAAAACAGGCTTCAGAGTGCAGTTTTCAAACTGCGATATCTCAGTTGTTATCCAACCGATTTGGCTGAAATTCATATAATATGAACCGATTACGCCAGTGATCCTCCACTACAAATTTCACTATCCTAACTTTATCATGCCAATTTTATAACAAATAGAATGTTGGAGCTTTATAATGGAGGGTGCAGCTCACCTTAACTATTAGAACGCTTCCACGCTCTAATAATGAACCTAGTGCAGAATTAATCCTATCTGTTTGTCTTCCTCTCCTATACTCCGCAGATTCTAGAGATGCTTTTTAAAATGTGTATCGGTGTCTGGAACATTTTCTTACAGAAGTAAATATTTGTTCTTGCCCAATTCTTGATGCTAAAACATAAATGAGGCTTAATAACAGAGGATGTAAGAGATTGCTGTATTATGCATTGCCCATTTAACTTTCATTTTAAAATGCTCATAGCCACGTCCAATAAAAGATGTGTATTTGGCATTCTGGTTTGTTTCTAATTATTGATACTTGCTAAGTAACATTGTGTTGTTTTAGCATTTTGTAGAAATCACAGATGACCAGTTTGACTTCCACACTTACTGTATGAGGAAGATTACCCTTAGGTCCTATGTGGACTTGTTAAAGCTGGAAGATGTACTTCGACAGCATCCATTTTACTTTAAGGCAGCTCGAATTGCTATAGAGATATACTTGAAGCTTCATGATAACCCCTTAACAGATGAGAATAAAGAACATGAGGCTGATACAGGTACAAAATGTCTAGAATTTGTGTGCTGTTTGCTAGTTACATTATGTATTTTGTGAAACTTGAACAGTACATTTGAACGTGACATTTGAAATACGGGTTGCTGCCACAACTGTTGAAGTACAAAAGTTATAAATTGGCTCACAATAAGTGGCAAATTGAAATGTTGTGTTTTGAAAATATAGCTTTAGTATTTCAGTGAAGCATTACAAAATATTGGGATTTTAACACTTTTCGAATTTCCAAAATAAAAGTAAACAAAAGTGTATTGCTTTACTCTAATGGTCTCTTACACAAACTTGGCAGATTGAAGGGGCCGCAGTTAAACCAGCTGCCTTTCAGCAAGTTTATGAAAAAACGAAGTGACTTCTAATGATTTAGAGAGAATGAATTGTCTGTGTTTTCATTTTTGAGAGGTATAAAAAAATTAGGAGGGCTTTTTATTCTATAATGTTTTGCCTTTGTTTCCAGTTGTAAGATACTCAAGCAACTCTTTATTTGAGAACTTTCCAAACTCAAAGGATAATAGAGGGAGAGGTGAATCATCAGCAAAGCTTTTAAATAGTGGTTAACAAGCCATTTGTATAGATTTAATAATCTCTTCTCAACTCAGTCTTTGTTATAGCTTCAGATCTCTAGAAGGTCTAAAAAACACATTTTTTTGCAAGTCATAGGTTTCCATTTAAAATACTACTTTCTGGTGATTAAAAATTGTATATGAACTGAAGTCCATTCATCTTGGCATGAAATTAATAGTTCATAGAACTGACAGCACAGATATTAAGACTTAAATCATTTTGACTAGATAATTTAGTTATGATTAAGGATAAGTGATTTTGGCTAGTGGACCATTGAGTTATGTATTTTACTTGTGCAACATTACACAAGTAACTTAACCTCTTAACCTTTTGATATATATCTTATCCATTTTAATTTCATTTGCCACAAGTGTTCTTGATCTCTCCATTGTCATTTCTATAGTTATTGAAGTAACATTCTAATTTTTTTAGTAAATGAAAAACTAATGCCAGCATTAGCTTTTTAGGGGAAAAGGCTTGACGGTCACTAACTGTTGCTAAAGAAGGTTGATAATCTCTGTATAATCACCTCATGTTTAAATGCACTCTTTGTACAGCAAACATGTCTGACAAAGAGCTAAAGAAACTGCGTAATAAGCAGAGAAGAGCTCAGAAGAAAGCACAGCTAGAGGAAGAGAAGAAGAATGCAGAGAAAGAAAAGCAGCAGCGAAATCAGAAAAAGAAGAAGGATGATGATGATGAAGAAATTGGAGGACCCAAAGAAGAGCTTATTCCTGAGAAACTAGCAAAGGTACTTGTTAAGCACAATATTGAACTACTACCAGATTTAAATACTTGCAGAACATTAACTTGGTTGAGCAACTCTAGGAGCCATTACAGTAGGATTCTAAGTTGGTTGTATAGCATTTATTCAAAACTGTCACTTCAAAAAACCTTTCTAGCGTGTGTGGTCTACCCAAACCACTAGTCTTCTTGATACATTGTATCCTTACAGCAATGTCTGCTTATGCTGTCCTGTAATAGGGAGAATGTCTCTGTAAATCATTTCAATAAGTTTAAATTGCCAAATTTTCAAGGTAAGCCGGTTGCAAGTTTTCATGGTCTGCATGTGAAGGAAGTCTTTGTCATCTACAGGTAGGAAGACATACAATTATGTTCTCTGCAGCAGATGTAAATTGCTATGTTGCAGCTGATCAGATGGGTAACATCTATGGAACTAGTAGAGCAGGAATAGAAAGGTTTAAGGAAATTGTACAAAGAATTTGTAGTTCTTGGCTATGTAGGTGGGTTTTAAGTTTGCATTTTGAGTTAGCTTTTGCACAAGGAAATTGCAGCAGGTAGAATGAGGACAATGCATAAGACTGGTTTTCTGTTCTTTTAGTTAAATTACCTACTTTTGATTGGGATTGAGGAGAACACTGTGGAATACAGTTCATGTGGAAAGCTGAGAAGAGAGCAGACCAAATGGTGGAAGGGTTATTCTGCTCTGGGCTTCGACTAGTTCAGCTTATGGGTGATACTGCGCTTGGCCAGCAGGAGGCAGGAATCGAAAGAAACTGACCGCGCATGCGTGGGATCACCCCTTGTGCAACTCAGTTTCTTTCCTGCCTCCATGCTGGCAGGACCGGTTTTGCTTGGCTCTCAGAGCCGATTTGGATTTCATAAATACAAGAAAAAGGCAACGAGATCTTCGCGAGGAAGGAGAGAGGCCCGGGAGCACAGGTCAGCCCCGTGCTCCCCGGCGGCTGGTTACACTTCCCTATGCAAGCCATGCAGCCGCTGGACGGGACAGGTTCCAGAGCCACAGCCCGGGCACCCGGACCCTTGCATCCTCTCCACAAGAAAAATCAGCGGGATCTTCGTGAGGAGGGAGAGAGGCCCCGGAGCGCGGAACAGCTCCGGGCTCCCTGGCGGCAGGTTGCACTCCCTTTGCAAGTCACGCGGCCGCCAGGCGGGACGGGTTCCTGTGCTGCAGCCCAGGCACCCGGACCCTCGCATCCTCTCCAGGAGACCCGGGGGCTATAGCAGCAACAGCCTGCCCCAGCCCAGGAGGGTGAAGCAGGGACTCCAGCACCCGGCTAGGATCCCAGCAGCGGAGGGTCTCCTCTCCTCAGCCTGGGGGCCTGCGACGAGTCCCAGGCCTCCTGCGGCTCTGGCAGTTCCAGGAGAGTGGAAAGCGGCAGGTCCGGAGAGGAGCGGCTCGGTGGGGCTCGCAGTTGCCATCTTGGCCACGAGGCAGCTCACAGCTCTCCACCCGCCTCCATCCCTGCCACCGCCGCAACGCTGCAGCAGCTGGGCCCAGCAACAGGGCAGATCCCCCGGCAGCAGCAGCCCAGCAAGCAGCGAACTGGGGCTGTTTCACCACTCTTGCTGGAACGAACCCCTCCCCCATTCCCCTCCGGAGGCCGCAGATCGCACCAGATCACCCAGGAAGGTGCCAGGTACAGGGGCATGGGGTGCACGCGGAAGGGATCCACCCCGCGAACCCGGGAGGAAACCCGCCAGCCCCGGGGAGGGGGCAAAGCCCAGCGGAATCTCTCCTTTCTCCCCCCCCCCCCACCGTCCTCACCAGGGAGGAGGATTGACCCTACAGGCCCCCCCCCTCCCATCATCAGGCCTGTCAGAGGCTCTAGGCCCAATCCTGGTCCGCCTAGCCGGCATGGAGCCCAGGGGGACAAGGCCCAGAGGAATCTCCCTCCCCCCTTCCCGTCCTCACCAGGGAGGAGGATTGACCCTACAGGCCCCCCCCCTCCCATCATCAGGCCTGTCAGAGGCTCTAGGCCCAATCCTGGTCCGCCTAGCCGGCATGGAGCCCAGGGGGACAAGGCCCAGAGGAATCTCCCTCCCCCCTTCCCGTCCTCACCAGGGAGGGGGATTGGCCCCGCAGCCCCTTCTCCCATCACCATATCCTGGCCCACCTAGCTGGCCTGGAGGCCACGGGAAACCATCAGGCCACCAAAAGACACCGGGACAGAGACGGGGGCCCGGCAAGCAAACGGGACCTGGCTAAGGGAAAATGGCCCATGGGGTTAAGCATCGGCCAGAGGGCACAGCGGCCCCACAACCAGAACCTGACCCAACTGTTCCCCTCACCAGGGAGGGGCCGCCCGACCCCCCGCCAGCCACGGAGGCTCCGTGGGCACGGCCCAGAATCAGGACTAGGGTCTCAGGTACAGGGCATGGGCCGGGGTGCGATAGGAGCTCTCCCCCCTCCCCCTCAACGAACCAGGGGGATCCCCGACAGACCGAGGGTCACAACCCAGAGGAATCCCTTCCCGGTTATTACCAGGGAAGGAAAAGCTTTCCCGGACCCACGCCACCCAGCACTGGATGGGGCCTCTTCCCTGAGCCAGGCTGCCAGGGTACCAGATTCAGTGGAGGCCCTGGGAAGACAAAACAAAGGCCATGGGGTCCACCAGTTGGGTAGAAGCCCCGAGGTTACAGACACGGTGCCAGGCAACATGCAGGTCCCAGACACAGACTCAGGGACCCAAAGAGGATCCAGGGTGGTCTGCCCCCTAGAATCCAACGTGGACCCAGAGGAGGAGCCAACCGCACCTGTGCAGGGTTCTCCTCTCAGGGGCTGCCCCCTCTCGCAGCCTCTCCCAGGGTGCAGGTGACTCCTCACAGTGTTCCTCGGAAGAGGATGGAGAACTGGGGGGCCCAGACGTGGAGACGTCCAGCTGCAACATCGTTGGCCACGCTCCAACGCATCCCTCCATCGGATGGTTCTCCCACCCCAGTACAAGGAGAACCTGATGCCTCACAGTATTCCTCGGAAAAGAATGGAGAACTGGGGGACCCAGACGCAGAGACGTCTGGCTGCAACATCACGGGTCACACTCCACCGCATCCCTCCATGGGATGGTTCTCCTACCTCAGTACAGGGAGAACCTGATACCCCAGGTCATCCACAACCTCAAACCTAAGGACAAGGCTGTAAGTCTCAGCTCGCAGACTTCAAGGAGGACCGGGCCTCTAGAGCCCTTCTTCCCAGAGTACATAGGCCAGCCAAGGCCTGCCCTTGGACAAGGCCTTCAGGAAGCTGCTTTGAGCGAAGGGAAACGGCCCAATCCCACCAGTGCAGGGTGAACGAGGCCGCAGCTGCCCTCGCCCACCAGATCCCCTCCCCGATGGAAAGGAACTGATTTCCAAGGATCCCCGCTGGCAAGGCCATAGAGGGCTCTCATCGCTGGGTCACGGGGATGCAGGGTTGGGGCATGTCGAGGGGAAGACCACAGCCATTGCGTCCCGCAGAAGGCTGAGTGTATCATTATTTTATTACTATTATAAACAAGGAGATAGCGCGCCAGCAATGTATCTGGTACTTTGCAGATAACAGGATAGGCATGGTTTCTTCGGAGCTTGGGTCGGAGAACGGAGGCCCTAAACCCGACAGCCAACTAATCAATGGCCCTACCAGGGGCAAATGCTTTCAGGCATCTACCCGGAGAGGGGGCTGCCCAGCGCAGCAGACAAAACCAAGCGGAACGCCCGACAGCAGATATCCAGCAAGAAGGACCCCTTCTTGAACTAGACGCTTCTACGTTGGCCCTTCCACCGTGCCAGAAGCACACGGGGGGACCCCCCACAGAGAAAGCAGGTCTGACCATCCCACACGCATCAGTGGCACGCTCCAGACGACCCCTCCAGCTGGGGAGGGATCCGTTGCCGACGCGTGGACAAGGGGGAGCATACCTTGCAGATACTCCATACAGTTTCCCTCGCTCCCACCTTCCTCCTGGCACCCCGCCAGACGGATGCCTTTTCCTCCCTGGGCCCTCCAAGACACAGATGGACCAGGTCAGCATTGCCGAGGTCCAGTGGCTACACGCCATCGGAGTCATAGAACTGGGGTCCACAGACTAACTCAAGTGAGGGTACTACTCCATCTCCCGTTTGCCCTGAAAGGGTCCAGCGATGGGAGAGCCACCCTCGATCTCTGGCCTAGCGCCAGCACCCACACAGTTACCAGAAAACTACATGGAACCCGTGCAGTGACGGGAGCACCTGGGAGCCAAAAGAGGCATGGCAAGGGACAGGATCCCATCCACCGCCACCGAGATGCTGGCAAGTTCACGGGGTCTCCTCGTATCCCACACGCAGTGGGTAGACTGAACACGCTCCCGCCTCCGCCCAACAGGCCGTGGGGCCCAACCAAACTCTCTAGCTGCCCAAGGGCTTGGGTCGGCGTCCTAGTCGACAGACAGCATCAACCTGCCCGAGATCAAGAGGATTAGGCTGGACGCGTAGAGGTTCCCGTACCGCCTACAGAACCATGCCTTCTGAGTCGTCCCTCTGGCCAAGGGGCTCAAAATAGCAGGTGCTGTCTGACACAAAGGTGGTTCCGACGGAGGCCAAGGCAATCCCCCGCTGGTTGCCCACAGGCTCCCTCCGGGAGCCTCAACCTAGATCCCAGGTATTGGACACCCTCAACTCCCCCTAGCCCCGGTCCCCCTGCACCCCTTCCCACCGTCTCCCCCGGTTGAGAGAACACTGGGGAAAGACAGAGGGAGCCGCCCCCATCCTCGCAGACCCATTTGGGCCGAGGAGGCTGGGGCTCTCTGATATAATACCTTTTCCCAGTCCCACACATCCTGGGAAATCGGTTTTAGCCTATCGGCTAATGGGGGGGAGACATCGACCCTGAGGGTCAGGATTCAAATCTTGCCCAAACGCCCCGCCTCAAGGGGTTGGACCAACCCCCCCTTCCCCTCCCCGGAAATTGAGCACTCGGCCCTAGGGGGCTTGGATCCCTCCGAGCTCCGGGTAAGCCATCTATTAGCGGCCCGAAGGCTCACCACCCGCAGGACAGGTCAACCCACAGGGAAGACCTTCAGGAGCCGGGGCCGACAGAGGTCCCTAAAAGCCTGACCTCTCTCTCTAGACAGCTAGCTCCTGGCTTCTCCTGCAGAAAGACTCCAAGGCAGCAGGTCATAACCTCATAATGAGGTTTTCCTATCAGGGGCCAATGACGTTATCCCCCAGTAGGTCATAGACTCTCCTCTTCAAACCTTAATCAGGCTCGGGCTCCCCACAAGTGCCCATTCGAAAACCGCAGGGGGGGTACTCCTATTCCTGCGGAGCTTCGACTACTTCAACCAGGACCTGGTAGGGCTCACCAGGTCCAGGTTCCGCCCAGGGGTTAATGCCCTGTCCCATAAGACCGGAAAAAATTCATCCCGTACCTCTCGTACCCCAACCCCTCTCACCCTAGAGTAAGGGTGGGGCAATACCTCGGCGCCTTGCGGGTAATGCATATCTACATGAGGTGCACAGCCCCTACCCCCCCCACAGCGCCCTTGCTCGTCAACATAAGGCCTCAAGGCCTCCTAGGCTGTCCTCCCCAGAGGGGTGGCCTCTTGCTTCGCTGAGGTGTTCAAGGCAACGGACGGTTCCCCCTCGAAAGAGGTGGTTTCATGCCACACGGCGACCGACCGTTCCAGCCACCCGTGCGGCCAGGGACTCTCACGAGAAGGGGTGCAGGATGACCACATGGGCCTCCCTACGCACCAGGCACTACAAGCTAAACACCTTGCAATCCGCGGAGGCTGCATCTGGGAGGCGCGTACCCCAGACGGTTCTCCTAGTGCCACTGTCTTCCCTCCCTCTTCTGATGGTACCGCTTTGGTACATCCCATAAGCTGGACTAGCCGAAACCCAGAGCAGAAAAGGGAACTGGGGCTCTTAGCTGTGAGTCCCTGTTCTGCTCGGGCTAGGCTAGTCCAGCGGCCCTCCCGACAGCGGGGGCCAAGTCAATAACAGTGTAGCTGATCCTCAGTGTTACACTAACGATGTCTTAAGTGCATTGCAGATCTGTCAACTGTACTACAACTGGTTGCGCAAGGGGTGATCCCACGCATGTGCAGTCAGTTTCTTTCGATTCCTGCCTCCTGCTGGCCAAGCGCAGTATCACCCATAAGCTGGAATAGCCTAGCCCAAGCAGAACATGGACTCGCAGGTAAGAGCCCCAGTTCCCTTTTTTTTAAACTTATTTTTATTTATAAATATTTATTCGCCGCCCCCTCATGCCTATGGCATCTCGGGGCGGCTTACAACATCAGACATACAATAATACAATTCCATAAAAAATCAATTTAAAAATACAACCCCATCAACAAATTTAGAAAACATCTTCAAAAACCCCACATGCCCCCCCCCCCCCCCCCCCCCCCCCCCCATTCTCCCCTCCGAAGGCCTGAGCGAACAGCCAGGCCTTGCAGGCTCGACGAAACGCCAACAGACCTGGGGCCAGGCAGGCTTCCTCCAGGAGGAAGTTCCAAAGCTGCGGCTCGGCCACCGACAACGCCCTCTCCATTGTTGCCCCCCCGTCTTACACGGGGGACCTCCAGGAAGGCGCCCCCGGTGGACCGAAGGTATCGCTCTGAGGCGCGGAGGGCGAGGCGGTCCCCGAGGTATGAGGGGCCCAGACCGTACAGAGCTTTATAGATCAACACTAACACATTGAATCTGGCTCGGTATGCTATAGGCAGCCAGTACAGAGCACAGGTGTTACGTGCTCCCGTCGCCCAATCCCCGTAAGGAGACAGGTCGCCGCATTCTGCACCAGCTGCAGCCTCCAAACCAGAAACAAGGGAAGCCCCACATAAAGCGCATTGCAATAGTCTTGCCTCGAGGTGATGAAGGCATGAATGAGAGTGGCCAGGTCGGGCCTGGAAATGTATGGACACAGCCTCCGTACCAGATACAGCTGGCGGAGGGCGGCCTTAGCCACCATCTCCACTTGCCGATCCAGACGGAGACCCGAGTCCAACACCACCCCCAGACTCCGAACCTGCTGGGCTACAGGAGGATGGACCCCCCCCCCTATAAGGGGAGCCAGTACCTCCCCCGCCCTTCCCACCACTATCACTTCCGTCTTATCGGGATTTAGCTTCAGTTTGCTCTGCCACATCCAATCCGCCATGGCCTCCAAACATTGGGAAAGTAATGAGACAGCAGGACCTGGGTCGGTTGAAAATGAGAGGTACAGCTGAGTATCATCAGCATATTGGGGGAGATCGTGAGAGGGTTCGGGGTGTGATGTCACCAAGGGCTGCATATACACATTAAATAATAGCGGAGACAAGATCAAACCCTGCGGAATGCCACAGGACGAGGCCCGGGGACTTGATGTTTCAGCCCCCAGCACCACCCGCTGGCTTCTCCCCGAGAGGAATGAGCGGAACTGCCCTAGGACAGCCCCATCCAGACCCCCCAGGTCTCGCAGTCGTCTCAGCAGCAGCCCATGGTCCACGGTGTCAAATGCGGCCGAGAGATATAGCAGAACCAGAAATATTGAACATCCTGCCTCCATCTCCTGGCAGAGATCGTCCACCAAGGCCACCAGCGCCGTCTCAGTACCATAGCCAGGGTGGAACCCAGACTGAAAAGGGTCAAGGAAACCGATGCTGTCCAAATGCACCTGGAGCTGCAGTGCCACTGCCCGTCAATAACCTTCCCTAAAAAGGGAAGGTTAGAGACGGGTTGGTAACTGATGAGTACGTCCACATCCAAGGATGTCTTCAGCAGGGGGCACACCACAGCCTCCTCGAGACTGAGTGACAGTCTCCCCTGCCGAAGGGACGCGTTCACTACCCTCGCCAGCACCGGCCCCAGAGTCTCCCTGGAAGCTTTCACCAACCAGGACGGGCATGGATCTAATTCACAACTAGTGGCTCTAACAGACCCTAGGACATCCACTGCATCAGCTGGCGTCACTTCCTGAAACTCATCCCAGAAAGATGGATCAGACGGTTCCTCCATAACCTCATGCCCCTCGCCTACTGCTTCCAGTCCGGTGGCAAAGTTACTCGTATCTGAGCGATCTTGTCTCCAAAGTAGGTAGCAAATTCCTCCTTACTAGCTGAACTCTAGTAAGTTGAAATGGATGTGAAGCCACAGAAGAACTGGAAGTGGTCAATAGTTTTTGATGAGATGTAGTTGGGACAAATGAAAATAAAGAGACTTGAATTTGAGGCCCGTTGCTCTAACAGTGTGTTGTGACCACAAGTGTGGCTGTGCTACCAGCTGATGAGGCCATGATCCAAAGTGCTATGTGATTTACTTTTCATGTCTTTTGGTGTCTGGGGTCAAGGGATAATTCTTACATCCAAAATGAAATATTGCAGGTAAATGTTTGTGAACCACAGATGTAGCGGGGAGACTGTAAAGAAAGAAACTAAGCTCAGGTGAAGATTATGCAATGGCTATGGTGGAAAAGTAGTTGAGAGATGAACATTGCTTGTCCAACCTCTTGTTGATCTTTCCTGTTTGCATTTCTGCAAAATATGCTGTATATAACAGTTACTTGTCTGAAGTACCTCCACAAACACATTTGCAAAGGGCTGCCTTAACTGACCATTGCTAATGTTTCTCATATATCTGTAAGAGTAAATAATGATTAGATGAAAGTGCTGAAAGTGTTTGAATATCATGGGATAACAGCTTAAATTCTAATTGGCATTTGATAGAGTATGAATGCTTTCAAACCCGACTCAGATTTTTTTGCCTTACTTTAACGTAAGTTCTTCAAGAGTATCTTCATGGAGCCACACCAATGGTTTCTTCGGCGTGGGGAGAGCCATTCAGGAATTTTTAAATTATTGCTTGCAGAGTAGCGCCTCGCACTTCACTGAGTGCATGCTGTGTCATGTATAAAAACCTGTTGCTCCATCCTCTCTCTTCAGTTTTTTTAATCTTACTGCATTGAGAGCAGAGGGAATTAGACAGTGAGAGAGTCCTCATAGGTATTGGGGCAGATGATTGGTATCGGTTCCCTGTCCTCCTCTCCCCCTGTCTTTGGAGGTTGAGGTCAGTGGAGCCCCTGATCTGTCACTGATGCTGCTTAATTCAAGGTCGCTGACTAACAAAATAACTTACATCTATGATCTCATTCAGGATGAGTCCACTGACCTTGTATGTATTGCTAAGACCTGACTAGACGAGGCTTCTGGGCCTGTGTTGGGTCAGATAGTGCTGGCTGGGTACTCAGTGCAGCATCAGCGTAGGATTGGGCAGTGGGGTGGCGGTGATCTGCAAAGACAACCTGGTCTTTCGAAGGTATTCAGTGTCTGACCTGCCCAACATGGAGTGTGTCCATCTACTGTTTGGGGACCAGGATAGATTGGGAATTCTCCCAGTGTACAGTGTGGTGGTCAGTACAGCAGTCTCTGACTGCTGTAGCTGAGCTGGCTGAGTTGAGATTGCCTAGACTTATTGTCTTGGGTAATTTCAACATACACGCTGAGGCCCGCCTTTCAGGGGTGGAGCACACAAGGCTGGACACAGGTTGGATCTTACATTCTGCACTGGCCTGGATGCTGGGGGTTCCGGTTATCAGAATGTGGATCTCTCATCCTGATCACCGAGACAGTTCTGAAAATCTCTTTTAAAAACTATCAAGTAATGGCACCAATGGAGGAGCAGGGAACCCCAATGGTCATCAATAGAACAACTCCTCTTGAAGTTGCTGCCTTAAAAACTGCAATCTTAATAGCTACCACCATTGCTAGGCCGGGTGAGGTGAGTTCTTCGGGTGGCTCCGTGAGTCTTGCTTATGGATCATGTGATGCTCCTCTGGAATCCGGAATAGCTTGCCCTTAAGAGCAGTCCTCTTAAAAGCTTCCCAAAGAAGGCTCTGGACGCTTCATGCTCCTATTCCTTCCCTCCTGCTCCCTATTCACACTAGAATTAAGGTATTAAAAAAATGTAATTAGTTATAGCAGCTCTTGTTTGTTGATTTTCTTAATTACCATATAGTTCAGCTATATAAATAATAATAATAATAATAAAGTTATATAGTTTTTCCACCCTTATAACGATTCCCGCAAGCAAGTGCCCCAGTTTTAAGTGCTACACTACTAGCTCCACTGTAGTGCTGGTGTCTGATCAGCATTATCAGTGCCTCTTGTGCCTTGGAGATGGTCAGGTGGAATGAGGTTGTGCAGCCTGCTTACCACCAGAGCCCTCAAAGAGTGAGGAGGTGGTTGCAGGAGCTCCTGGCTGAAAAGGTTTTAGAGCCCTGGAGCCTCCAGCACGCTCCTATTATTTTTATTATTATTATTATTATTTCTTTCAATTTCTAGGCCACCCCCTTCTGCCACAGCAGCTTGGGGCCGTCTCACAACATACTTTAAAACCACATAAAATGCAGTATCTCAGATCATAATATAAACAGTAAAACCAGCTTAAAACAATAACAGCAATCAAAAACATCCCATGGGGACCCATAAAAAACTCTACCTCAACCAACCCCCCCGCCCATCACCTGTCTCGCCCTTGCCGAAAGCCTGGCAAAACAGCCAAGGTCTGGCTTTGCCTTCGGAAAGAGGGGAGCTCTGGGGCCAGACGGACCTTCATTAGGAGGGAGTTCCACAGCTGCAGTACAACCGAGGACTCCCCCTCCCCCTCCCATCATTGCCACCCGAGATACCAAGGGGACTTCAAGGGAGGCATCCCCCGCCAACCACAGGGGCCGACCCAGGACCTGAGGGGTGAGGCGATCGTGCGGATAGGTGGGGCCCAGACCGTTTAGGGCTTTATAGGTGAGATTCACCACAGCTTTGATGCCGCATTTCTTGCAGTGGGGCAATATGAGTTTATCGAAGCCCTGCCTTGTCCATGTTTGTGGGATCAGTTTCGGTCGGTGACCTCTACCGATGTAGAAGATGTTCTTGGGGCTGTTATAGCTACCTGTTGTGAACTGGACCCTTGCCCATCCTGGCTAGTTAAGGCCTACCAGGAGACGATGGGGCCGTTGCTGGCGGGGGTGGTCAATGCCTCCCTTAGGGAGGGCAGGGTGCCGGGCTGCCTTAAGGAGGGGGTGGTATGACCCGTGCTCAAGAAACAATCTCTTGACCTTGACTCCCTTGTCAGCTATCGACTGGTCTCTAACCTTCCCTTTTTAGGGGAGGTTATTGAGCAGGTGGTGACCCAGCAGTTGCAGGAGCATCTGGATCATGTCGGTTTTCTTGATCCCGCAGAGTCAGGATTTGGATTTCATCCGGGTTATGGCACTAAGATTGCGTTTGTGGCATTGGTCGATAACCTGCGCCAGGAATTAGATCAGGGTCATTTGGTCCTGCTGATTCTATTAGATCTATCGGCTGCTTTTGATACCGTTGACCATGAGATGTTAATGACATGTCTGTGGGACCAGGTGGGCAGTATGGTTTTTGACTGGTTCCGCTCTTCCCTGACTGGAAGAACTCAGCGAGTGGTGCTCGGGGACTATTTTTCATCATACCGAGACTGCTCGTGTGGAGTCCCGCAGGGTTCTGTGCTGTCCCCTCTCATGTTCAACGTGTATATGCAGCCGCTTGGTGAGGTGGTCAGGAGGTTTGGTGTGTGGTGTCATCAACATGCTGATGACACCAAGCTTTCTCTCTCTTATTCATCGGACCTAGGCCCGGCAGTCTCGGTGCTTACTGGGTGCCTGGCAGCTGTGGGGGATTGGATGAGGGCGAATCGACTAAAGCTGAATCCCAATAAGACAGAGGTAATGCTGGTGGGTAAGGTGGTGGGAGTGACAGCCCCCATCATTGATGGGGGTCTGCCCTCCACTGGTTTCCCAGGTACGGAGACTGGGGGTACTCCTTGACTCGCAGCTTCGCTTGGATGCTCAGGTAGTCTGTGGCAGAGTGCCTTTCGCCAATTACATCTGGTGCGTCAGCTTCAGCCATATGTTTCAAACTCTGACCTAGTCACTGTCATCCATGCTTTCATAACCTCTAGGCTAGACTACTGCAACACACTCTATGCGGGGCTACCCATGGTGACGGTTCGGAAACTGCAGCTGGTGCAGAATGCGGTAGCACATCTCCTGGTGGGATTGGGCCACCAGGAACATATTACCCCGGTTCTTCAGTCTCTACACTGGCTGCCTATAGTTTTCCAGGCCCGATTCAAGGTGTTGGTGTTTGCCTATAAAGCCCTAAACAGCCTTGGCCCGACCTATTTGCAGGACCCCCACCCCAGGTCCTGGATCGACCCCTGCGGTCATCGGGGGATGCTCTGAGTCCCCCGAGTCTGCTGGGGGGCTACAGTGGAGACTGCTCCACAGCTGTGGAACTCTCTGCTGGTGGAGGCCCGTTTGGCCCTGGACCTCCCCTCTTTTCTATGCTCTTGAAAAATGTGGCTGTTCTGCCTGGTTTTTGATGGGGAGGGTGGGGGGAATGGGCTAGGGTTGGGGGTGGTTAGGGATGTTTTTAATTCCTCCTTGAGAATTTTAAGTGTTTTTATTGTTGATTGTAAGCCACCCAGAGCTGCCTGTGGCAGGATGGGCAGGGCAGAAATTTCTAAAATAAATAAAACCAACATTTTGAATCGGGCCCGGAAGACTATAAGCAGCCAGTGCAGAGAACGTAGCACCAGTGTAACATGCACATGGTGTCCCGTCCCCGTAAGGAGACGACCCGTCACATTCAGCACCAGCTACAATCTCTGGACTGTCACCAAAGATAGCCCCACATAGAGCGCATTGCAATACTCCAGTCTTCAGGTGATGGAAACCATAAGGATTGAACAGGACACTCCAAAAAAAAAAAAAAAAAAAAAAAAAAGTAAGCGTTTGAACCCCAAGTCACATGAACCTATATGCCAGGAACCTCAGCCCTGCAGGCAGACTCAGCCTGCTTAATTTTTCCTTGATGACAGACTCCAAATCACTGGAGCACTTGACCTCCCACTCCAAGCAGCTGGAGCAGCCAGAGCACGTTCTAGGACTGGCAAGCTCTGACTGAGTTTGAGGGAGAGCTTCCTATATGCCTTTCTGGCACCGAGCAAGATGACGCATAGCAGCAGCAGCAGCCAGAATTGGCTGCACAATATAACCCGCAGCACCCTAGGAAGCACAGCAAGAAACACCAGCACCGTGAGTCATTTGTGTGAATTCACGAACAACTTTTCTTTGATGACCAGCTTCCACAGATTAGGTCCAACCACACCCGGAGAGAACCAAGCCAAACTTTTAAATCTTCCAGCTTGGATTAGTTAGCAAGATCTCTATGCTGAGACATTTACCTAAGCCTGCCCTACAGGTTAATGTTTAAAGACAGGTGCAATTAAGATCTACCATCTGCTGGTCCAATACTGATGAAAATACTCCCTTTTAAAACAGGAGTGTTTTCTGGACAAGGCCAAATACTAATTTTTAACTATGATCCATCTACTGGACTCTGGCTGAGGATGTAGCCTCATGGTGAGGGGGATTCTGGATGCATACTTTTGTTCATTTGATCTCCAGAATAGATCTCTGCTTCAGTAGAACTGCCCTACAATCTCTATTTTGATGCAAGCTACTAGTCCATTTACTTTTGCAAGGGTGCTGCTTGTGTGTGTGTGTGTGTGTGTGTGTATATACAGAGGCACCCAAAGAAGTGCAATGACTGTTCTGTGAGAAAGAGCCTCTGTATATTATTGCTCTGTTCCCCTCTTTTTGGAGTGTCGTATGACATAGACTTGGGACTGATCTAGGGGTTTTGTTATCCCCTCGTGCTCCTTGCTCCAAGCACAGCTGTTCTGGTCAGTTCCTGGAGCTCAACACCAGAGGGTGCAGTTCCGAATAGCAAGAATCTACAGAGGCTTAATCTTGGACATTTATTACAAGTGACTTCTTTCTTCTGGATGCAAGCGAAACCTTCCAAACATGACCCTCATTTCAGCAGTTGGACTGAAATGGTAGGTCAGGGATGTTTACTAAAATTTCATCCACATGGGATGTTAAATCTGAAATGTGTAGAAATGCTCAGGGACAGATTTTCAAATGCACTCAAGTGTACAGCTTTTCTAACGAATTCATGCATGCTGTTATCACAAGCCTTAATGCAAATCAAGTAATTACATGTACCGATAAATTATCAAACATCCTGTAAAGTATCCAGAATCCCTCTCACCCTGAGGCTACATTCTCAGCCAGAGCTGAATTGAGGGATCATAATTAAAAGTAGGGGTGTGCATTCATTTTTGTTACTTTAAATAACTAAAACTAAAATCCCATTTTTGTTGTTGCAATAACAAAAATGAGCGGGGGAGAATCCTGAAACTTTCAGGGGGGAATGAAAATTTCGGGACATAAATTTCAGGCTGTAACTACTTTGTTTTTCATCTGATTTGCAGGAAATTTGGACATATTGCACCCCTTTACCCAAGGGATCATCCCTGCCAAGTTTCAGAAAGACTGGATAAAAGGTCCTGATTTATAAGCAGTTGAACTGGTGTGATTTTTAACAAAGGTTGTGCACATACTAGTCCTGAAAAGTTTGGGACAAAAAAATGTTTTGGGACAAAACTGGGACTTCAAACAGCGAGGCGGAGGGGAGGGGGAAGCATCCCAGCAATCAAGAGACATGAATGACACATCCAGGCTGGTCAACTGGCATCCCAAACACATCCTGCAATCACTGTGACAGACAACATAAGAGAATTCCTTATTGACTGTTTAAGCAGATGCTTCCAACTTTCCAGTTAAGCAGAGGGGTTGGGATGGGCACAAAACAGAATGAGGATACATGATTTACATTTCTGCTGGCCAACTGGCATCACAAACTCATCTTGTACCACTGTGACGAACTTCAGAGAGTCCCTATTATAGGCTCATTCTCTGGAGATGCTGCTCAGGCTTCCAACTTGGCAGTACCCAATCACTGCAATATGAGAGCCTTGAGGCTGGGCATGGGGAGCAACTATAAGCTTCTGCCAAGCTGCACAGCCCCCACCATAGCCAGATCTTGTGGCTCATAGGTATATTCAGTGCTCTGTGTGTGTGTGTGACTGTGTATGCTGCAGTCTTAAGCCTCACTGCAAGTGCTCATAAAAGCAGAACTCTGCATCTGCCTCTCTCCCCCCCCCCCCCCCATTGATGCCCCCACAGACTTTGGGTGCCAGTGACTGAAGCCTGTACTAGTGCCTCTGGCACCTCCTGCTCCTCTGCTCTGTCCTCCTCCTCCTGACTTCTTCACCCTCTCTACAAGTGCTCCAAAAGGCAGATCTCTGCATCTAGTGAAACCTCTAATTTTTAAGAGGCAACACTTGCAAGTGATTTAAGGAAATGTGCAACTTCTGTGGACCTTTTATTCGCTCTTTTCTGAATTTAGCAGGGATGATCCCTTAGGTGAGGGGAACAGTCTGTTTTCCATCCAATTTGGATGAAATTTGGACAAAGACATTACACCTGGAAATGCATATGCAAATCACAACACTTAAATTGCTTATAAAATTGGGACCCTTTATCCAATCTTTCTGACATTTGGTAGGGATGATCCCTTGGATGACGGGTACAACTTGTCCAAAGTTCATCAAAATTGGATGGGAAACGGCTAAAAACATGTTTCCTGTTGAAACCGATAGAAAATGAAAACAAAAAATCCAAAGATCGATCCAAATTCGAATGCAATCTTAATAACGAAAACAAATCTGAAAATGAAAAAAATGTCTTCACACACCCCTAATTAAAACTAGTATTTGGTCTTGTCCAGAAAACAATGTTAGTATTCCTGTTTTAAAGGGGAATATTTAATCAGTAATGAAGGTCAGCAGATGGTGGCTTTTAAAATTAGACCTGTCTTTAAACATTAACCTGTAGAACAGGCTTAGGTAAATGTCTTGGCATAGGGATCTTGCTAACTAATTCATAAATTAACAGATGCAATAAGACAAAGTACCCAGTCCTTTTTACTGACCAGGAGGCAGGATTCTATAGCTGAACAACTCCTTCAGAGAAGATATTGCAAACACTTTCTTTTTTCAGAAAAACATTGACTGTTCTAGAAATACTATCTGAACTGACTGGTCACTGTTCTCTACACCATCTTTAGCTTCAGTCTTTTTGCTTGCAGGATCTAACACAATTAGTTTGTGTCATCGTATGTATATAATAAAAGCTACCCAGTTCACTCTGGAATGTGGTTATCTCTATCCATGCGTGGGCTTTACTAGTTAGATCCTGGACATCCCAAATATACATCCCAAAATAAAACTAGCACACACTATTCAGTACTGCATTCCTTCTACAGTTGCTCCTCTCAAAATATTCTTTCCTCTCTCTTCAGAGGAAATAGTGCTTCCCTTGACTTCTGAAGGGGTCATATTTAAAGGTCTTCTCAGAGTCAAAAGTGTCACTTGACTTCTGTTGAATCTATAGGGTGATAATTTATTCATCTGAACATTAAAAATAAGAATAAATACAAAACCATGATCACCCTGTAGAAGGCTAGCAATGTTAGAACTAGGGATGTGCAATTTATTAGTTACTAAAACAGATGGATCCCCATTCTTTTTCGTAACTTTTGTTCCAAAAATGAATGAATAAGCAAATGACATACATTTGCTTTTATTCATTGATTGTATTTTTCATTTATTTTAATAAAAATAGATAAATCACTGCGCATGTGTAAAATGACTGCTGGGGCTGTTCTGTGCCCCTTTTCAAAATGGTGCCCAAACTGCCAGTGCTGTTTTGTCAAAGGGCGCGCATTCACAGAATGGTCCGGTGGCTATTTTGTGCATACGCAGTGATTTTGTAAATACTTATTTTTTAATTCTTTAAAAAATAAATTACTGCACAGATGCAGATGGGCACCAGACCATTCTGCACATGTGCATCCTTTTCCAAAATGGCACTGGCAGCTTGGGCACCATTTTAGAGAAGGGCCGGCCATGCACACGCAGAATGACCCCGGCCAGAAACAAAAACCCCGAAACCAGATGGGTTTATAACACTCAAAATTGAAATGAAAACAAAAAAGGTAAGTGCTGCACACCCTTAGTTAAAATTTTCTTTGTATCAGAGAAAGTGCCTGGATTTGCCTAGTTGTGTGTGATTGTCTTGTTGGTAGTTCTTCCTTCATTGTACCCAGGTGGTTTGTCAGGTAAAGATGGAACCACTTATAGTGACAGTTAATGTTGTGTTGCCTCTCTTTCTCCACTTTTAACACACATGAATTCAATTTGTGATATGTACAGAATATGTAAAAATAAGTGTTCCAGTCTGCGTCGCTCCTTGTTTTCCTCATCAGAGCAGCCATCTATGATAGAAATGTCAACTTGATCATAAGAATTAAATGCTTTTGCTTTTTTAGGTTGAAGCACCATTAGAAGAAGCCATTAAATTTTTAACACCATTGAAAAACTTGGTGAAGAACAAAATAGAAACTCATCTTTTTGCCTTTGAGATTTACTACAGGAAAGGTAGGTGAAAGAACCAAGTAAGAAAAATGCTTTCTCTAGAATAATGGAATTTCTGTATGAAAATCGATCAGTCCTATTCAGTTGCAACATTGCTTGTGGCCATGCTAGCTGATACAGACAGCTTTGAGGAATGGGACATACCCATTCCTAAAGGAGGATGACCACCTTGTCGCATATCTGAAAGAGTTGGTGTCTGTTTAGTTTCTTTGCTCCATCCTTTAAATCATTAAGTGCAAGAGAGCTAAATTATGCTAGCTTGCCTGATCTCTCATCTGTGGCTTCAGCGTACTAGTGAGGCTTTCCTCACGTAAGCAGGTGCTGAGGCAATAGCTCCTTTAACTCACTACACACTCACTTTAGGTCACACAAATGGGTTTTAGTGAAGCAAAAGGAGATGTTATCTCTCAACAAGATTAAGTATTCTGGGTTAGGGACTTGTAATTCAGTACAGTGACTGTTCAGCAATCTTAGCAACTGCTTGTGTGGACATGGCTTTATATGTATGGATTTACGTACTTAAGAATTGTGTTAATGTTTGTATAATGTTGAGTGCTTCAGAAAAATATACTTAACTTTCAAATACATAGAACCATAAAGTTTCAGTATTGGCTCAGAAGAGTGTTAGCCTCTGTCTCGCTTGAAAATGATGCAAGTTCCCACTGTTCTTCTGAGAACAGAAGAAGCAGTCTCAGCATGTTAGTCCCAAACACTTTAAAACATAAGAATGGCCATATTAGATTAGACCAATGGTTCACTTAGCTCAGCATCCTTTCTCCAACAGTCGTCAGAAATGGATGCCTTAGAGGAAGTGTACAGTTGGAGGGCAATTCAGAATGAAACATGGGGTGTTAATGAGACAATAGCCCACTAGAGTCTGGGTTTGGGCCATGAAGCCCCCACTCACATGTTTAGTGTGTAGACCTTAATAAATGGGCAGCCCCCTTTATGTATTTCATCTGCATGCAGGCTGTCCTCACTCACAGGATTAGCGGACAAACCTAATACACGATCAGGTGTTCTTCCCCACTGTGCTTCACCCACCAATCACTACTCCTTTCCAGTATCCTGCCCCTTGTCATGACTCTCAGCCACGGTGAACTATGGGAAGAAGCAACTGCCCCATCTGTTTGTTTTCTTCTGGGCTTTTATGACTCTGGGAGGCAGTCCAGCGCTTATCCCCACCCATCCACAGAGGTGCATACCTGGGTTTACACCTGTCAGCACATGGCAGCTGGAAGTAACCTTTTGCTGTGCACAGAATTCTGAGGTTATTGAGAAAATCACATACTTTATTGAGCGCCTATCGTGAAAATGGAAAGCAAAAAATTAGAACAAAAGTAATCAGTTCAAGCAATCCACAGTCTTGACATGTTCTCAGCCCAGTTTCTCACATCCATGGGTTACAGCACAGTTCACAGCTCACTGGCAGGTAGCAGCACACAATTTTATTAGAGTCCCACCTGCCATGGGGTTAGAAATCACTCCCGGTTCACACAAAACCTCCAGTCAAAACGTGCACTTCTTGTACCCCCTCTCTGGCATCTTCTACATTTACCATACTGTTGGGGTGGAAAACATCTTGGCTTACCAAGGCGCTCTGCATTTTTGGGAGTGTCTAAACCTAGTATAGGGCAAGAAACTCTCCATCAGTGGGTTCACGTTTCCTGTTCCCTGAGCCATTTGTGTCCTCCAAGAGATTCAGCTCCACTATCCGATCAAGGCCTCTCACTGCCATCTTGGTAGTAATGAGGAAAAACAGTAGGAAAGGTTCAGCTTCCATTAGCAACTTCCCTACTTCTGACAGCGCACAAGCATCCAGAAAAGTTGTGGTGTCGGTCTCATCCCACTCTTGCAATTTGTCCAGGGTTCCCAACTTCCATGTTGCTGAATTTTAAACTGCATCAGGGTTGTGTGGTGTCTGCTATCTATCATGCATACATGGAACCCCATTGTGTGTGTGCGTGCCACCCTATGAGCGCATAGCCAGCCTCACAGGATGGGTTTGACAGTTCTCTCTGTACATCAGGCCTCACCCAAATGTCAGCATAGGCCTGGGTATCCATCACCCCCCCAATTTCTGTGGACCCCATATCCCGGGTGGCCGCAGCCCCCACAGATAAAAAGCAGAAGCCATTTGACTTTTCCTGGCACTCTACCCACAGCAGTAGCATTATATGTTATGATCTCTCATGCTCCTTGAAATCAAAAATTGTTTCTTTCAAAAGGTAAGAAAACATGAGTTGCTTTTAACTAATGGGCAGCTTAGCTCCCACATGCATTCAGTTCACAGTGACTTTCACTTCCTTGCCTTTGCAGAACCCCCCTTGCCTATTTTTAACATTCAGTGGTTCCACCTAGCCCAACTAAAAAATTCCATGCTTTCACGTGGTAACAGCTGTAACATTTTTACATGACTTGGTGTGTGCACGGACGTGCCTGTGAAATGCCAATGCAACATGCATATGCATCCAGCTTTGCAAAAACGTTTTCAACCATAGTAGTCAATAGTTTGGCACACAGCCAGTTCTATGATGACACATGACCAAGATTGGCCAGTACTGGCTGACGTGCAACGCGCAGCCAATCTTAGCTAGGCAGCCACCCAGCTGTGTAAGCGTTTTGAAACATTTGGTGTGTGGTCTGCAGACTTCATACATACCTACCTATTTATTTACTTAACTAATTATTTATTTAATTATTTGTGTAAGATTTTTTTATCCCGCTCCTCCTGCCCACAGGGCAGCCCAGGGCAGTGACAACAATATAAACAATAAAACCATTTAAAACAATTAAAAATTTACAAATGCAGGGGGGAAAACCCCACCCTCCCCCTCACCAAAGGCCTGATGGAACAGCCAGATCTTACATAAATGCCGAAATAGCAGGAGAGTGGGGGACAACCAAGCCTCCTCTGGGAGCGAGTTCCACAGCACAGGGGCAGCCACCGAGAAAGATCTAACATTGGTGGCCACCCACCTCACCCGGGGAACCTCCAAAAAGGCTCCCACGGACGATCTCAAGGGTCGCACGGGCACATGGGGAGTGAGGCAGTCCCGTAGATAAGTAGGGCCCAGGCTGTGAAGGGTTTTAACGGTTAGAACCAGCACCTTGAACCTGGCCCAGTGCTTTATATAGGGAGCCAGTGCAGAGCCTGGAGCACTGGTGTCATGTGCTCAGTGCAGCCCGCCCCTGTAAGGAGACAGGCCGCGGCATTCTGCACTAGCTGCAGCCTCCGGACCAGCTTCTTGGGCAGCCCCACGTAGAGCGCGTTGCAGTAATCCAGCCTCAAGGTGATGAAGGCATGGATGACTATAACACAGCCATAGATCTCGAGAACTTCCGGGTGCACTTCATGTCTTTGTTACTGCTGCTGAGCAGAACCTGCGAGCAATCCAGAATATTCCAAACCTTCTGCTGTTGTTGGCTCGATGAGATTGCACGCATAGATGAGCTGCTGCTTGATCTCTGACTGGGGGAGTGGCCCATAACACATTGTGGAGGCGGCTTCTGCTTCAGCGCTGTGCGCTTGCCTTCTTCCAGCAACAACGAACCATGGCTGGGAGGATCGAAGACATGAAAGGAGAGCTGATGCATGCTAAGAGGTCCGTGCCAAGAGAGACGGCTTCAGTCACCAGTGCCCTGAGCGTGACTGTACCCACCAAGAAGCTTGTGTGGTTCAAGGAGACAAGTACACACTGGTGGGAGGACGTGCTGTCCTTATGGCAAGACATCAGGCGGATGCCCCATTTCCTCCTCCAGTTAGCAGAGATCCTCAGGCTGTGACTTGAGAAACGGAGCATGGTGATGCAATTATCCCAGTGGAGAAGTGCGTGACCATCACCATATGGAAGCTCACCGCACTAGACTCCTGTCACTTTGTTGCCCAGCAGTCTGGTGTTTGTAACCTCCATGGTGGGCATAATCCTCATCAAGCACAGCAGTAGTGGAAGTACTGCTAGACCAAGTGGTGTAGTAGATGAGGAGAGGGGTTCCCAGATTGTGTAGGGGCAATTGATGGGAGTCAGAACGCTGTCATCTGCCCACCCCATAGCAAAGACAACTACTTGAACTGCAAGGGATTCTTCTCTATGGTTCTCCAGGCCTTAGTGAACCACCATACCCAGTTCGTGGATGTGCTGGTAGGGGTAGTCCAGGAAGAACCATGATGCCTGTATCTTACATCAGTCCCCCTTTACATCAGGAACTTTGGACCCACCACTGAAATCTGCATCAAGGAGATGGTCATGCGGTTTGTTGTTCCAGGAGACCATACCTACCCACTGAAACCCTGGTTTACGAATGCCTTCAGCATTGCAAAGGTACTTCAACAGACAGCACAGTGCCACCTGCTCTGTTGTGGAGAGGGCTTTTAAAGTGCATAGCGGCCAGGATTGGTTTCCTTCTGGAGACCACTTCACTGCTAACTACCACCATCATGTGTTCTCCACAACATCTCTGAGACAAGGCCACATTGGAGAACCACCTTCCTCCCTCCTCCTAGTTAGTTAGTGCCCATGTTCTGGGACCAGATGAACAGAGCGGAGCATCCGAACACAAGTGCCATTGAGCCCAGCAGTAGCTTAAGAGGTTACATATCCATGACCTGTACTTATACGTATCTCCTGCTAACCACTCCCAGCTACCAGTAGCAAGAGGTTTAAGTCCCAACTAGTAATCATTTATGACTCTAAGAATTTATCTAGTTTTTGTTTAACGCTAGTTATGGTGTTTGCTTTCACTGCCTCCTCTGGCAACAAGTTCCACAACTGTATTGTCCGCTGAGTGAAAAAGTACTTCCTTTTGTTTGTGTACAATCTGCCCCCATTTAACTTCAGAGAGTATCCCCTTGTTCTTTATATGAGAAAAAGCAAACCATTCCCTATTTACGTTTTCCACACAGCTCATGATTTTTATAAATTTGTATCCTATTTCCCCCTTAATTACCTCTTCTCCAAACTAAAGAGCACTAACCTTTTGAACATCTCATATGGAAGTTACTCCATCCCTTCTCTCATCCTTGTTGCCCTTCTCTGAACTTTTTCCAGTTCAATTATATCTTCCTTGAGATGGAGTGACCACGACTGCGCACACAAATCAAGGTGAGATCGTACCAAAGATTTATACAGCGGCATTGATGTTTTCCCTTTTATTTTCTGTTCCTTTCGCCATGCCTAACATTCAGTTATCTTTCCCTATGTGCATCACCTTACACTTAGCAACATCAAATTTCATTTGCTATTTTATTGCCCATTCACCTAATTGTGAAGAAGTCCTCTCTGGTTCCTCGCAGTCTACCTGGGTCTTAACTGTCTGGAATAATTTGGTGTCATCTGCAAATTTAGCCACCTAACCTTTTACCGCCTTTTCCAGATCATTAATGAATATGTAAAGAGTAGGAATTAATGGTCAGTTTTCAAACTGAAGAGAGAGAAACAGCGGGGTTCCTCAGGGTTCAATACTGGGACCAGTATTGTTTGTGTTCTATCTTTTAACCAGCTACCAATCCATGACAGGACTCGGCCTAGTATCCCCTGTGACTAAGGCCGTTTTCACACAAGACACTCTCCACCCACCCACCCACTATACAGGTTGCAGGGCTGCAGTGTTGCCCTGTAACATGTATAGTGGTTGGAGAGTGTCTTGTGTGAAAACACCTGTAGTTTCCTCAGGAGGCTCTGGTGAGGGACTTTGTCAAAAGCTTTTTGAAAATCCAAATATACTATATCAACTGGATCCCCTCTATCCATGTGCTTATTAACACTGTCATACAATTCTAACAGGTTAGTGAGGCAGGACTTCCCTTTGCTAAAGCAGCACATAGCTGGAGAGATCCGGGATGTCTTGTGCCGCCACACAAACTGCATTTAGCAGAAATAGCCAGCCTTAGGTTTACTGATCACAAAGTCTTTGAAATGTTCAATAAAAAGATTTTTAAACTGTTTCCTGTGTGTCAGTTTTCCTCTGACCCATCCAGCCCTCTCCCCAGGATGGAATATTTGCCCTTCTGGGGACTTTCCTGCCCTTTCTCTTCCCTGTGCATTCCCTGTTGACATTCCCAGGCTAGCCAGTTGCAGGCATGAACCTCATGCTTTTTCCTATTGGCATTCACAGACTAGCTGGATCTAGGAATGGCAATAGGAAGCACAGAGGCACAGATGTGTTGCCGGCTTCTAGCCCGTTTGCCCCCTGCTTCAAGTACAAGTGCTTCCAACCCCCCAGCTCCCTAAGTGGCTTATCGCTATGCCATATTGCCATTCTCCATGGTCCCCCAGCCCTTACATGCAAGTGCACGGCCACAGGATTCTCCCCCCCCCCCCCCCCCCCACCCCTTCTCTTCCAACCCCTGCAATGCCATACTGCTCCAGACTTCCTGCCTTTCCCAGGATAAGAATGGAAACCATGGATTGAGAAAAATATAACCATTTTATTAAACAATAATAATAATAATAATAATAATAAAAAAGCACTTTACTATAAAGTTAAATAAATGTTTTTAAGTATTCATTTTATTAATTGCGGCACCTTCCTCTTTTTGGTGTAGCTAGAATGCTCACTTGTGTTGGTAATGGCAGGGCAAATTTCTCTTCTGCCTTTGGATCCACCTGTGGATGTTGAGGAGGAATGGGAGGAGATGGTGGCATGCCTGCACCAGGGCAGGCTGACCAGCGCCAGCGCAGGGCGAAGAGAGCTCAGGTGGCTTTCTTGCAGAATTGACTGCTGCGAAACCAGGTCGAGCATCTGGAATCCAGGTGGAGCAGTGTGAACTGCTGATGGGGGTTGGTGAATGGTGCATGCCCCTGAGCAACAGTTGTTACACTGGCAGCAGCTACATACTGGAGAAAAGAGGTCTGGATTTGGAGGGACTGGGACAGTGGATCTCACATCTCCCTGTTCGCTTTTCCAACTGCTGCCAGAGGTGTGCCCAGGACCTGTTCTCCCTGACAGGCTTTGGCAGTAAAGGCCATTCTCCCGGGGATCCTCCTGGCCATCCAGTCTGTACAGTAGGATAGATCCCGCCAGCAGGAGGCAGACAAATCAAACTTTGAGGAGCCTATCTGGAGGGATCTAGCCTCTGCTCCCCAGTGTTTTGTCTGCCTCGGAGCAGCTAGGAAGCAGGCACGCTGCCTCTGAGAAAGAGGCAGCAAGGAAACCGTATTGGAACTCAAGGAGCTCCAGGTGCCAGGGGGAGAGTAATTCTCCTCCCTGTTCACCCCCCTCTCAGAGGGGTTAAGAGCTGGGTCGGACCCCCTCTTCCCCATAGGCACGGGACGGCCGAAGGACGGGCAGGAGCCTCCCCCAGGACTCACCTGACTGAGGGTCAGGAGTTCTGCCGGAGCCCTCCTTCCCCATAGGCCCCGGGGGGACTGAAGGACAGGCAGGAGCCTCCACCAGGACTCACCTGTCTGAGGGGTCAGGCATTTTGCCTCCCTCCCCCCCCTTCCCCATAGGCGTGGGGGGGTGAAAAGGCAGGAAGTGCCGATGGCCCCCTGGCGGAGCGCCTAAAAAGCCCAGCCACGGGAAAGAAAAAAGAGAGTGGCACTAGGACCCTGGAGCAGCCGGCAGATTGCCGGCTTCCAAAAAAAAGCCGCGACGGAGCCTGGAATCATCACAGCCCCCTCTCTGCCCAGCTAAATTGCAGCGGGGCAGCAGCTGCGAGCGGGATCTCCGCAAGGCCAGGTTTTCTCCCGCTTGGAGGAGAGTAAACGGGGCAGAGCAGAGCAGCGTTTTTCCTGGCAAGACATCAACCTGCTGGGGGCTCTTTTTGTTTGGCCTCCTCCCCTTCGGCCTTCCCTCAATCATCCCCCCCAAATGGGTCCCCTCCTCACACAGACCAGCTCAGTTGAGCTTACTTCCTCCCCCCCACCAGCGAGATGGCCACCCCATGGAGAGCAGCGGCAGTAGCAGCGACCTCTGACCAAGGAGCAGCATCTGGAACCGTGAGTCCCCCCCGACAACAGCAGGAGCAGGATCCACACATGGAGGTCCTACTCCAAATCTTAAATGAACTAAAGAGAAAGAGGTCCCCTTCTCCGGATAGGGTAGCCAAAAAGCTTAAGGGGAAACCTAAGGGGCCTGGAAAGGGTAAACAGCCCAGGAAAGCCCGGGGGGCTGCTAGGCAGCTGGACTCCCCAGAAGCCTCTGCATCAAGGGAGGAGATCGCATCAAATGAGTCCTCATTAGGGGGAACTTACCCAAGAAAAAAGGGAGGTAAGGGGAAAAGGCCACGGGAGGAACCCAGTGAGGAGGAGGAGGGGGAACTAGAGGAGCAAGCCTCTGACGTGGACAGCGAAGGGGGCCTCTCAATGGAAGGAGAACCAGAAGAGCAAGAACTGGAGCTCTCCTCAGACCCAGATAGACAATTCCCACATAAATATAGGGAAAAAATATATGATCTAGTGGTCAAGGCCCTACACCTGAAAGAGAAGAAGGAAAAGGAGGCTTCCTCAGCATCCTCGGACGATGATGATGAGAAAAGGGAATGCCTTCCAAGGGCCAGAGAGAGAGACAGGGGCATGGTTCTCGATAAGGCATACGAGAGAATCATAAAGTGAGAATGGAGACAGCCCAATAAAGCATCCAGACTGTCCAAAGCCCAGCTGAGTCTACATTCCCTGTGGAAGACCAAGAGCATGCTCCTAGCAGTGCCAAAGGTCGATGCAGCGGCAGCATCACTAGCTAGGAAAGCAGTCTTTCCCACAGAGAGCGAATGCTTCCCGCGAGACCAGACTGATAGGGGGATTGAAACCAACCAACCTCCGGAGAAATTTTGACAAGATAGCGACCATAATAAAGATGGCCACGATGACATCGTACTTCTCGAGGACCTTGATGTCGTGGATCAGAAGAGCAGGGGACCTACGAGTATCCCCCAAAATGATGAGGGTCCTCTCACCCCGAATCCAGCTAGCATATGCCTTCATGGCGGACTCCTCAATGGACATTTTGCACTGGGCATCTAGGGTAGCCGCCTCAAATGTGGCAGCTCGCCGCAGACTGTGGCTGAGATCCTGGAAGGGGGGACAACACATCCAAAAACACACTTATTAGCGCCTCCTACCAGGGAAGAAAATTATTCGGAATCTGCCTAGATAAAGTATTGGCGGACGCATCCGACAAGACGAAAAAATACACTTTACAGTCAATGGGGGGCAGGGACACAATTTTTGTTCCTCTGCGGCGGCATATAACCCAGCAGCATCCAGAAGACCCTTTTTTCCCCACAGAGGGAACCAGCAACGCTACAAACCAAGATGGCAAAAGAACAAAAACTACGATGGTACGTCAAAGCAGAGACAGGGAACATCCCGTCCCAAAACAGAAGCATGACTCGGAGGACGGAAACTGGCCTGCCCAGACGCAACTAGGGAACAGGCTTCAGTCATTCGTGTCAAAATGGCAGGAAGCAACCACAGACGCATGGGTGATGCACACCATCAGAAGAGGATATGCTACTGAATTCCTCGAATCACCCCGACACTACTTCAGCGCGTCTCAGGTGTCAAAAGACCTAGCAAAACGCAACGCGATGAACGCAGAAATAGCCAGACTATACGAAATCGGCGCCATAGAACCAGTACCCATCCAGGAGCAAGGCAGGGGCCTGTACTCCGTGTTATTCCTGGTACCAAAGAAGTCGGGGGAATGGAGGGCCGTCCTAGACCTCTAGCCATTGAACCGAGTTGTCAAGGTGTAACGGTTCAAAATGGAGACGCTGCAATCCATCCAACTGGCAATCCTGAAGGACGACTGGCTAACATTGATAGACTTAAAGGAGGCATATCTCCATATACCAGTGATGGTGGCTCACAGGCGATGGCTCAGGTTCTATTACGACCAGAGACACTGGCAATATGTAGCTGTTCCGTTCAGTCTGGCAACGTCTCCCAAAACCTTCACCAAGGTTCTGATCATGTTAATTGCAAACCTGAGGACGCAGGGCATAAAGCCCACCCGTATCTCAACGACATACTCATCAGATCATCGTCCCCAGATCAGGCACGAGGGGACACTCGCAGGACAATAGAGTACCTCCAAGACTACGGGTTCATAATCAATTTCAAGAAAAGTCATCTCAAACCAACACAGGTATTGGAACACTTGGGAGTGGTATTGAACACCAAAGAAAACTGTTTCTGGCAGGTCACAGGGTGCAGCACCTCAACTCGCTAATACAGCAAGTAACATCAGCGAGAGAGACACGCCTCAAAACTTTGGCAAGCTTGCTGGGGACCATGACCTCCTGCCTGGAGATAGTGCAATGGGCCCGGTTCCACTCCAGGACTCTCCAGCGTTTTCTGTGGCCCTGGCAAAAGACACTGACACAGGGAGGGAACCCGTGGATGCGGGTTCCGGACTCGGTCAAGAAATCATTCCAGTGGTGGAATCAACCAGCCAGATTCCTGACGGGAGTGCCAATCGCAGAACCGACAAGAACAACCCTGACGACAGACGCAAGCCTACGGGGCTGGGAGGCGCACACCCAGTAGCTCACAGCTCAAGGACTATGAAAACCATGGGAACTCAAACACCACATCAGTTGGCTGGAGCTCAGGGCAATATATCTCACTGTACAGGGACTTGCTCTAGCACTCCAGGGGAAAAAAGTGATGGTTTACACAGACAATACAGTGGCAAAGGCCTACGTAAACCATCAGGGAGGCTCCAGATCAGAAATGGTAAACTGGATGGCGACGACTCTCATCGGTTGGGCGGAGGGCAACCTCCAATCCATACGAGCCATCCACATCAGAGGGCTAGAGAATACTCAGGCCAATTGGCTCAAGCAGGAGAGTGCTGGACCAAGCGGATGTCGCTACGCACTGCAGCCTTCCAAGACATTACACAGAGGTGGGGGAAACCAGCAGTAGACCTATTCGCATCGGCAAACAACGCAAAGGCACCACATTCTTCTCCAGGTACCCATGCCCAGAAGCCGTAGGATTCGATGCTCTGAACAGCCCGTGGCCCCGGGCACTACTCTATGCGTTCCCACCTCTGCCACTCATTCAGAGACTGCTGACAAAGATCAAAGCGGAACGCGCGTCAGTCATCATGATCGCACCCTTTTGGCCCTGAAGGCCGTGGTTTGCAGACTTACACAGCCTCAGTCTGGAAGCCCCAGTCAGGTTGCCGAGCAGACCCGATATCCTATCACAGGGACCAGTGTTTCACAACAACCCCGACTCTCTCAAACTAACGGCGTGGAGATTGAGCGGAGAGAACTAGAAAAGCGGGGATATTCTAATGAAGTACCGAACACCATTCTCCAGTCTAGAGATGTCCAGCAACTAGGAGAATTTACCAAAGTACTTGAGCTACCTTTGCGAGGTGGTGCGAAACTAAAACAGTCGAACCAGTCAGGGCCTCAGTTAGAGAGATCTTAGAATTTCTGCAGGAGGGGTTGGACAAGGGGTTAAAACCAAACACACTACAGAGACAGTTAGCTGCAATTGGTAGTGTACTAGATACAGTAAAGGGAAACAAGGCGGCCAAGCATCCCCGCATCGGAAGGTTCTTAAGAGCTACTAGAATTCTAGCTCCACCGGTAATCCACCGATTTCCATTCTGGAGCCTAGCAATTCTTCTTAGAGCTTTGACAAAGGTTCTCTTTGAGCCTCTTACAGACGCATCTCTGTCCTACCTGTCGTTGAAAGTGGCCTTCCTGGTAGGGATAACTTCAGCCAGGAGAATGTCAGAACTGGAGGCCTTATCAATAGAACCAAATTTCTGTAACTTCAGGGAAGAGTCTGTCCTCCTCAGATTAGACCCGGCATTCACTCCAAAGGTGAACACGAGGTTTCATAGGGAGCAGGAAGTACTTTTACCTTCCTTTTGACCTAATCCCTCTCATCCGTTGGAGAAATAATGGCACACCCTAGATGTTAGAAGGGCGCTAAAAATTTATTTGGACAGAACAAGAGGTGTTAGGAAAACTTCCTCTCTATTTGTAGCTTACAACCCCCAGAGAAGAGGCAAAAGGGCATCTAAAGCGCTCATTGCAAAGTGGATGACGTGGTGCATCGTAGAGGCCTACAAAACAGAGGGCAAGCGGCCACCCACAGGGGTGTTTGCCCACTCGGTCAGGGGGGTGGCAACCTCTCGGGCCTTTAAGAATGCAGCCTCGTATGAGGAGGTATGTCGAGCAGCGACATGGTCATATATACACACTTGTATGAAGCACTACAAAATTCCACTGCAAGATTCTGCTAATGCAGCGTTCAGAAGGGGAGTGTTGCAGGCAGTTCTCGAGGAGTCATGTGAGTCCTTGTAGGTGCTTCTTGAATATTCTGATCCTCACTCTCCCTCCTACTAGGTACGATGGGGTACTGCTTTGGTATGTCCCTACTGTACAGACTGGACGGCCAGGAGGATCCCCGGGAGAAAGGAAAATTGGGTTCTTTCCTTCTGCAGGGATTCTCCTGGCAGGCCAGTCCCCACCCGGAGTGAGGCAACTCTCTGGTGGTTATATTGGCTAGTTCACCTTAGGGTTTGGACTAAATTTGGTCTCCGTTAGACCAGTTAATAGTTTTTGTCTAGGTAAAAGTAAGGCATTAGCTAAGGGCTACACACTACTGGGGAGCAGAGGCTAGATCCCGCCAGATAGGCTCCTCAAAGTTTGATTTGTCTGCCTCCTGCTGGATGATGGCGGGATCTACCCTACTGTACAGACTGGCCTGCCAGGAGGATCCCCACAGAAGGAAATTCAGAAGGTAATAACCCAATTTTCTTTTCTGCTGCAGAAGCTAACCGTACAGCCAGGCCATGCCCTGAACAGGGTCTTGGATCTCGTTCACCCACCGCATGGTTTTCCTAAGCAGTTTCTTTGCCAAATCCTCCCTGTGCCACTGGTTACAAACCCACAGGTCCTGGTTCCGCTGGGCACTTGTGGCTGGGAGATCGTCTGCATCCATTGCTGTGGCAGACCTGTAGCAAGGCAACAAGAAAAGCTATTGGTTCATACTGTCCTACCCTGATGTTTCAGCCTCCAGCTGCCCTTTCTCCCCCCAAGGTAATAGTCCTCTATCCATATTAAGGAAAGCGAGAATGAATACCTGGGACAGGTTGCTGCTGGGGAGGTTGGTGTGGTGGCACATGGATCTCCTGCAATCACTGTAAAGGGATTAATATCATACAGAAATCAAGCACTACCATTCGCCCTTTCCTTCATGCCTGTCATTTTGGTTTCCATCCTCCACCACCACCCAAGCTTGCCATGGTGCCTCTCCAATCCTTACCACCAGCCCACGATCCTGCCTGCCCATTTTGCGTGCATACAATTCACCTCCAGTGTGCTCTGTCCCTGGGAGCATGAGCACGGTGACACTGACAGTCTACCGCCTCCGTCTTGAAAGTCAGCCTCTGTTTGAGGAGCTGCTCCTCGGCACTCTCCTGGCCACCTGTAAAGGGGGAGACCTAATCAGATAAATTGAAACCTTTGTCATGCAGCTGTGCAAACAGAACACCCCGCATCCCCACCCCCTGCCCAGATGCATTAACTTGCCGTTCTCCTCGCCTCCTTTCTAAACTTGGCCTCCGGGTCCTCCGTACCCTTGAGGAGCACCTGAGGTGGCTCCTCAGAGGCGGACTCTCAAGTTGGAGGTGGTAGACTGTCAGTGTCACAGTGCTCATGGCGCCGACAACCCATTCTGGCTCTGGGGCAGGAATAGGCATGGAGGAATCTCTGCCGGTGGTCATAGCTTCTGTGGGGGAAGCAGGTGTGGTTGGAGTGGGAATGGTTGCAGCAGGAGTGGGCAGCGGAGAAGCCATATTGACTCAGCCTTGGTGAAGGCACAGCCATAGAGTCAGGATGCCACGATGGCTCCATCCGCCCAGAGGAACCAGTCCAGCAGCTTGTAGTAAGGAGATTTTTGCCTACCATGGCTGGAGGTGAAGTTGTCCTGGATCACCTTGTACCCCCTGCACAAGTCCTTGGCCTGCTGCCAGCACTGGCTTATGACCTTGTTGTATCCCTAGAGTACTATCTGTGCTGAGATCTGGAACACCACCTCTTCCAATAGCATTTGTCCAGGACATATTGTACCTTCTGCTCCCTCCATAGAGCAATAAAGGCCTTGGTCTCTTCCTCACTGCAGGGTGAGGAAATCTCTGGTGGACGGATTTATAGGCAATGTGTGCCTGGTACACTGAAAGTAACCATACTTGTAGTTGCCTGTGAACGCAGTAGAGGAAAGAAACCACATAATTAAATAGCAATAAATGGAAGCATTTATCATGCAGCTGTGTAAACTCAGCTCCACCCCCCACCCCGGGTTCATTAACATGCCATAGTTGACTGGCTATCAGTTTGAGCCATAGCCATAGCGATGTAAAGGCTGTGGAAGTCGCTCCAGAGAAGACAATGACTTTGAAACAGCACATGCTGCAAACCAGAATGAGCTGGGAGAATGCATGTTTGAATTTGGTGCGTGTTTGGCTTTTAAGGCAGATATCATATGCACGCCAGTGAGCTCGAGAGAAGGGAAGGAAGTGGTCACTCCTTGGAGTACGCTAGGCTTCTTGCCTGCGACTCCAAGGTGCTGGCAGACCTGTGTGTACACAAGCCTGCACACAATCTAATTGACAGTAAATAATAAATTTATTCAGCGTTTACCCATATACAAACACACAAAATGTATAACTAAATAACAATATAACAAAGAACACACCGTTAATAACCAGCATTGACAATATGCAGACAGATGGGCACGCATTAGCCCGCATGGCAGGCTCCGCAGGCTCTTGAGACATCGCCATGGTCATGTGGTGGTCATGTGGCCGGTGGGGGCAAACATCTAATAAACATGCAGGTGGAAACCTAACTGGGGTGGGCTAATATGGGCTACTGTCTCATTTTTTTCCTCATGTATACCTACAGCACTATGTCCTTGTCAAATACCTTCATTGTTCTGCCTATGCACTGGGACCCGTGTTTATGTTCATTGACAGCAATAGGGAAAATACATAGTGATCATAGGGTCTCTGCCTAGATGGTGGTTATTGCAACTTTGAATGGAAAGACAGCTACTGTGGGGAGGAAAATTAATTTTCTAAATTTGATGTTTAAAGTTGATTTTCAGCTCAACAATGTATGTTGTAGTTGTATCTTTAACTCACTAGACTTAATGAATTAGGCACACATTTTCTCTGAGCTGTGTGCAAAAGTCAGAACATCTGCATTTGATGGTTCCATTTTAAGATTTTCACCTATTGAATCTAGGTTGTTTTTTTTAAATGAGGAGAGTACCTGACAGCATACTTCAATAATCCCTTGCCAACCTTTTTCTTTTACAGAAAAATTTCTTCTTATGCTGCAGTCTGTGAAGAGAGCGTTTGCTATTGACTCTAGTCATCCTTGGCTTCATGAGTGTATGATTCATCTCTTCAGCAGTGGTATGAACCTGTTTTATGTAAATTAGTTGTAATGCTTCCAGCAGCTACTATGTATAGTTGTCTAATACACTTGGGACAATTAATACAAAATTAATATAAAATGTACATATATTAGAATGTTTCTTAAACCCTTTGCTTTTGGGATGCAGTACATTTTTGAGTTTGAATGGAATTCTCTGTTGGGTGATTTAAAGGACTGCTGTCAACTTAAAATTATTTGCTGTAAGCAAACATCTTTACTTATGCCATTGGTTCACAAGCATTTTGCTTGTGACCTCGTTTTGAGACTTGAATCCCCTGTGACTCCAAACAGCACCAATGACAAGCAAAGTTGATCAGATATCAGTTGGGCTCATGTCCCCATCTGCAGATGGCATGACTCTTGACTTGCAGTACTAAAAGTAAAATGCACACAGCTCATTCACTTCCTGTATATGCTGTTTGTGATTTTTTGCATTGTTGTCAGCTGGAATAATGAAAGTCAGTGAAGTCTGTGTGTTGTACTTCTAGTGCTGCAGTCTGAAAGCTACAAAACCTTGCAGGGGAATACAGATGTATTTAAAAATTAGGATGAGGGCGAATCATCTGAAGTTGAATTCTGACAAGACGGAGGTGATGCTGGTGGGTAGGGCCGTGTGTGTGTGTGTGTGTGTGTTGGTTGCTGTCATTGACGGAGTTTGCCCCCCTTTGGTCTCACAGGTCTGTAGTCTAGGGGTGCTCCTCAACCCACAGCTCCGCCTGGATCTCCACCGCAGGGCCCCTTGGTTTACTGAGGGGCTGAAGCAGGTAGGCAGGAGTGTGTATGAAGCAGGTAGGCAGGAGACTAGAGCGACGCTGGTGTCGGACTCGCTCTGAATCTGATCGATTTCTTCTTAGAACCCATTTGCGGTCATATGTTGAGGCTGTGAGGACAGCAAAGAAGGAATTCTATGCTGCCCTCATAGTGTCTGCGTGACGCCGGCTGATGTGGATGTCCTGGAGTCTGTTCGAACCACAATTTGTGAATTAGATCCGTGCCCGTCCTGGTTGGTGAAAGCCTCCAGGGAGATATTGGGGTCGGTTCTGGCGAGGCTGGTTAACACGTTCCTTCAGCAGGGGAGGTTGTCGCCCAGTTGGATGGGGATGCACTCACCAGTTACCATCCTGTCTCTAATCTTCCCTTTTTAGGGAAGGTTATTGAACGGGCAGTGGCTTTGCAGCTCCAGGCACATCTGGACAGTATTGGTTTCCTTGACCCTTTTCAGTCTGGGTTACGCCCCGGCTATGGTACTGAGACGGTGATGATGGCTTTGGTGGACGATCTCTGCCGGGAGATGGATGCAGGATGTTCTACATTCTTGATCCTGCTAGATACCTTAGCCGCTTTTGATACCATGGGCTGCTGCTGAGACGGCTCCGAGACCTGGGGTGTCTGGACGGGACTGTCCTTGGGAGGTTCCCTCATTCCTCTTGGGGAGAAGCCAGCAGGTTGTACTGGGAGCTGAAACATTGAGCTCCTGGGCCTTGACCTGTGGTGTTCCGCAGGGTTCGATCCTGTGTCCGCTTTTGTTTTAATGTGTATATGCAGCCCCTGGGGGAGATCGTGAGAGGGTTTGGGGTGCGATGTCACCAATATGCTGCTGATACTCAGCTGTACCTCTCAACAGGTTCGGAGTCTGGGGGTGGATTTGGATCCGGGCCTTCGTCTAGATCAGCAGGTGGAGCCGGTGGCAAAAGCTGCCTTCCGCCAGCTGTATCTAGTACGGAGGCTGCGCCCATACATTTCCGGGCCCGACCTGGCCACTCCCATTCACGCCTTCATCACTTCGAGGCTAGACTACTGAATTGTGCTCTACGTGGGGCTTCCCTTGGCTCTGGTTCGGAGGCTACAGCTGGTGCAGAATGCGGCGGCCCGTCTCCTTACAGGGACGAGGCGGTGGGAGCATATAACGCCTGTGCTCTGCACTCTGCAATGGCTGCCTATAGCGTACCGAGCCAGATTCAAGGTGTTGGTGTTGATCTATAAAGCCCTACTGAGTCTGGGCCCCTCATACCTTGGGGACCACCTCACCCTCCGTGCCTCAGAGCAATCCCTGCGGTCTGGCCCGGCGCCTTCTTGGAGGTCCCCCGTGTTAAACGGGGGGCCACAATGGAGAAGGTGCCGGGCCGCAACTTTGGAACTCCCTCCCGGAGGAAGCTCACCTGGCCCCGCGATCTGATGGCATTTCGTCGAGCCTGTAAGACCTGGCTGTTCGCCAAGGCCTTCGGAGGGGAGGGGAGGATAGGTTGGGGGGATTTGGAGGAGGGGTTTCTAGTAAACGTTGGGGGGGATTATTCTTTTTTAATTGTTTTAACTTATGATGCTTTATGAGGGTTTTTTTTGTTTTTATTCGTTGAGCCGCCCCGGAATGTGGTGGGCATGAGGGGGCAGCCAATAAATATAAATAAGTAAAATACAATAATTTTGCCGGCTGCATCTGGTACGTTGGCTTCATCCGTATGTTTCAAACTCGGATCTGGCCACCATCATCCATGCCTTTATTACCTCTCGATTAGACTTCTGTAACGCACTCTACATGGGGTTGCCCTTGGGGACGGTCCGGAGGTTGCAGCTGGTGCAGAGTGCAACAGCCTGTGTCTCAACAGGGACGGGTCACCGCGAGCACATTACACCAGTGCTTCGTTTTCTGTACTGGCTGCCTATTACCTCCTGGGCCCAATTCAAGGTGTTAACCTACAAAGCCCTAAATGGCCCGACTTACCTGCAGAACCGCCTCGGGCCCCGGATCATATTGTGGCCCCTGCCGTTGGCCGGGGACGCCTGACTCGAAGTCCCCTGGGTTTCCCAAGTGGCGACGATGGGGAGGGCATTCTCGGTGGCCACTCCCAGGCTGTGAAATTCCCTCCCGATGGAGGCCCGCTTGGCCCTGGGCCTCTCCTCTACCTTGTTTTGTATAATTCAAACTTGGGACAAATTTAAATTGCTTTTTTTTCTATTAAAGAAGTTAAAACTCCCTGATTTCTAAACCAGTGCTAATATAGGTTAGGGTTGTTTGTGTGGTACCAAAACAATCTAGTTTTATGGAGGAATTAATTATTTTTTTTAAATGAAATATATGTATTTCCATCTTTGTGTGGTATTTTTAAAAAGTGTACATGCTTACTTGACTGAAGGGCGAGACTTGGCAGCTCTTGTCACCAAGTGAAGTCAGTGGTGGGTAATGCAGCCATCCCAAGCTCAAGTCAGCATCGCTTTCTGCTATCATGAGCCATTGAGTAACTAGATGCATGGAAGCCGCAAGGAGTTTGCTGCTATTATTATTATTATTATTATTATTATTATTATTAACAAACATTTATATAGCGCCAGCAGTGTACCTGGCACTTTACAAAGTAATAAAATAGACACGGTCCCTGCCCCTAGGGCTTACAATCTGAGAGACAGGAGCTGGGGGAGAGACTTAGGAAGGGGAACAGAGGGAGAGACAAGGGGTCTAACATTCATGAAGATGCGAGGTCTCAAGTGCACGTACTTGGCTTGGTTACGATGAGAATGACAGCAGGCAGGTCCATGTTGCAAGGATAAGGGTAAACCGATCGTAGGTATAGGAATAGTGGCTCAGCAGGATAAAGAGTCAGACAGAGCAGAGCGAAAGAGGTGAGTTTTAAGGAGAGATTTGAAGGTATGAAGGGAGGGGGCAAGGCGGATGTGGACAGGGAGGGAGTTCCAGGCATGGGGGGCAGCAAGTGAGAAGGGACGAAGGCGCTTAGGGGAGCAGGGAAGGCGTGGAAGGGTGAGAGAAGGGACAGAGGAGGAGCGAAGTGCACGGGCTGGAGTATGGAGGGCGATAAGTGCAGAGAGGTAGGGGGGAGCAAGGTTGTGAAGAGCTTTATAGGTGAAGACTAGGAGCTTGTGCAGGATTCGTTCAGGAAGGGGAAGCCAGTGAAGCGAAGAGAGGAGGGGCTGCACATGGTCGAAGCGACTGGCGAGGTAGATGACCCTGGCAGCAGAGTTTTGGACAGAGATGAGGGGAGAAAGGTGAGACCGGGGAAGGCCAGTGAGAAGGAGGTTACAGTAATCGAGGCGAGAGATGACCAGAGCATGAACAAGAGTTTTGGCAGACGAGACAGAGAGAAAAGGGCGAATCTTAGCAATGTTATGGAGGGAGAAGCGACAGGATTTAGCAACAGAGTCAATGTAGGGTTTAAAAGAAAGGGCTGAGTCAAAGATGAAGCCTAGGCTACGGGCTTGGGGGACAGGCAGGATGGTGACTCCATCAATAGTTATTGACAGTGAGGAAGGAGAGGAAGGATGAGGGGGGAAGATAAGGAGTTCAGTTTTAGCCATGTTGAGTTTGAGTTGACGTTGAGACATCCAGGTAGAGATGTCAGAGAGACAGTTGATGAGACTGCTATCTTTTTCCAGTATTGTATTTCCTAACTTAAGACCTTTTGTAAGAAATCCCTCTTACCATTGGACATTGCTGCCCATAAGCTTAAAAAACACTCAGTAATGCAGAACGGCAGTGTGCTAAAATCTTTCAGTGATCCCAATATTGGGGGTTTTGAATATCCTTTTTCTGCTTTATAGGAGAACTGAAAAGCAACTTGGGCTGCTTTCTGACGTTGCATGGGAGTGGCAGAAACTTGCACAATTGTGGCCACGGCTCTGTAATTGCGGGCATTAGCACCTGCGAGAATGCACGAATCCCCCCTTTATTATGCAAGAACACTCACGCATTACTGGGTCCCGAAATGTAGCCTTTCCAAGAACAGGTGTTCTTGCATGATAACAGGGGATTAGTGCATTCTCTCAGGTGCTAATTCCCACAATTACAGAGCCATGGTCGCGATTATGTACATCACCCACCTTCCATGTAACATCGGAAAGCAGCCTTGGCTTTGGATAGTTTAAAGTCCCAGTTAATTGTCTTCCTAGAAATTTAGAACAGCTAGTATTGGAAGGAAGCTTATTGAGGAATTACTGTATTCCAGTACATTGGCAATATAAAAATAGTAATGTGCTTACAATTAATTATTGTAATTAATTATGCTGTAATTAATAATGACTAGAAATGCATTTATTTGTCAAATGTATTTTTTAACCTAATAGTATCTGAAAGTAAAGATCTACCAGACACGGTTCGAACAGTGTTAAATCAAGAAATGAATCGGCTTTTTGGAGCAACTAATCCAAAGAACTTCAATGAAGCTTTTCTTAAGAACAACTATGACTCTCTACCACATAGGTTATCAGGTACTTAGTTTATTTTGTGACTTATGATCAGTTTATCTGAAGAGCTGTTATGTCTTTCTCTTTCCTTTTTCTGCTCATCTGTACGCAGTCCTCCTCTCTTAGCCATTGATGTTAACCATCTCCTTAGCTTCTCATACCTGGAATGTTCTTTCTGTATCCATGTCAGATCTGAATTGAGCACATTGCCTCGTTGAATGCACATCTTAATTTTAGTCCATGTATTACCACAGCTTTTGTGTTTAGATGGGGCTCCACGTGCTTTGTACCAAAACCTCAACAAGTTCTGCAGCCAGGATACACGGGTTAAATTAAAGGCATGAATCTGGCTGCATAACTTGGTGTATGTTAGGTGGTGGTTGTGTAGAAATCTGGGGGTTAGGAGATTACAGGGCAGGTGGGAGAGGGGGGAGTTCAGAGTGGGGTATATGCTGGTAAAAGAACCTGGGTTGGGAGGGAGGGGCCTGAAGGTAGGAGGGCATCTGTTGCTGGAGCCAAGCAACAGCTGCTCACTCCTTCTGGTGATGGAGGTGGGATGCTGCTTCTCCCAGTGGTGCCTGCTGCAGAGGCCAAGTTGCTGCTGCTGCTGCTGCTTCAAGGTCCCAGTCTTGCTGTTTTGCGGGGTAGAGCCTGTTGTGGTGTACAAATTTCTAAACATGGCAGGTGGAGGGGGGAGTGCCACATAAGTATATTCCAAGACAGAGGTTTCCCTGCCCTTTCCCAGCTCCAATTCTGTGGTTTCAGGGCCAGTGCGTGCAAGTGGCCACCTATGACCCGAGCATTTCTCATGGAAGTCCTGTCATCTCCAATCCTATTGTATTTGTGATTCAGTTCATATGAAACACTGTCTAAGCAGTTGTCTTGCTGTGAGTTAATTTATGCAGAAGGAAGGGAGTTGATCCAAAATGGAAGGACCTGATGACAAGGTGGATTTCTTTCAGAGTGTCTCAAATATTTGAAAATAAGGGGTTCATAGATAGCTTTTTATAGCTCTAAAACTGAACTAAATTTAGAGCTAGTTAGTGCATGCAAAACCATTGATTTTCCTGGCTGCTTAACACTTAAACATAAAAAAAATGTTTGGCCATTCTCCCGTATGCTAAATCCTATAAGCAGCTCTATTGTCTGGAACTGAGGAGGCTACCTTTTAGACCAGACCCAGCCACCCTCCATGTTTCTAAAGGAGAAACCTCTACTACAGTTAAACTTCAGCTTTTACTTGCTTCCTTGGCTCTAGTTAAGCAAGGCAACTTCAAATTAGTTCTAGTGCTAGAAAAACTAAACTCGCATGGTGGCTTGAAACTCTGAAAACCATTCCTGAACAACACTACATGACAGCCACATGTATCTTTTAAATGCAGTCCGTCTTGCACATGCAGAATTTCACAATGCATGCATGAAATTTGAAATGGATGGATCTGAGGTAAAACTAGTAACAGATGTTGGTCTGCCTTTTAAAGATGGCATCAGAGAAGAAAGAGGATATATCAGGAGCATAATATGCAAAAATGTTCCTCACTGACATTATTAACTAAAGGTTCAAATTCTTCTGCAGCATACCAGATCTCAGTTAGTATGAATGAAAATCTTATTCAGACCCACAAGAAAGATGTACCACTTTCCTGTGTTTGAACTTCATTCACAAATTAATATTGTATTAACTTATCTGTAAATTCAAACAAGAACCAGAACCCCATTCTTGGGCATTGTGCAGACAAGATGGTTCCTGCCTCCTGACAATTCACAATCTCTACATATGGCTGATGACACAAGCAGATGAAGTGAAGAATGTTAGGTGACACACACGATCAATCCAGCTTTTAGAAAAGTTTTATGTTGACAAGTTGCTTAACTGGTGCTGGATAGTAGTAACTTATAGATAGATACCATGACGATAGTCTTAAGGAGAGACTTAAGGGCAATAAAGGTGATGACTTTGAGAACTTGGAAGGGCTTTCCCCATGTATAGAGCTATAGAGGTTTTTCCCATGCATCTCTCAGATGCTGGAAGGAGACATCATTTGATACAACTTTGTCATTGCTGGCACAGCAAAAAGATAGAGATCAAAGTCTTTATATTAGATCTGCCAAGGGTAGACTTTCAACAGCATTAAAACTAGCAATGTGCAGCTAAGTAAAAGCACGCACCTCATTTACCGTAGCCCTGGGAGCTCACATGTAAAACTTAAGACACAATACAGGTATCTAAAACTGGGTGTTGTGGTGTCTTGAATACATGATCAATCTGCCAGATATTTCCAACCGTACTATAAACAGCAGTCAGTTTTGGAAAATTTTATGTTGAAAAATGAATTTAAATGATCTTTTTTAAAAAAAGTTTCTATACTTCGATAATCTTCTGCATGAAAACCAATGCTGTGGGGTGTACTTTCAGCTCCAGTGCAGTTGCTGCTGCTTATAAATTTCCCCAGCAGCAGAGTGAAACTAGCCATTTTATTTCATTTCACTACTAGTATTGGGAACCTTTTGATCATAGTGGAATTCAGTTGATTTCTGTACTGTAAGGCAAAGCAGGCATTTGAGTTTACTGCAGAGGGGGGATGGAATTCCAAGTAGATTGGGGAATGCACAGTATTGCATTTTCTAAGTCATATATAGTTGGTATTGATACATTTGTTCAGCTGAACAGCAAACTGAAGGAAACTCTTAACTTTGTCTTCTAGCTGCCAAAATGATGTACTATTTAGATCCTTCCAGTCAGAAAAGAGCAGTGGAGCTGGCAACATCCCTTGATGAATCCCTCTCCAACAGGAATCTTCAGGTAAAAGGATTTATGTAAAACCTGGGAAACTGCTGCTTCTAATTAGCACAGTGAGACTTCCCAGTAAAATGATAGTTGTGTTTTTAAAGGTGCATTCCAGTTGGTAGATAGCTAGTAGCATTACATATTCAATTAAAATGTCTCTAGAGAAAATTTAGTCTTATTAGAATGTGGTATAAAATTATCCTTTCAGTTGTACCCTTAAGTATAATAGTGTGCAAACATGTATGTATTGTATAATTTTATGCAATATACAAATGTTCTTCGATCTCCATTTTTAATTTTGAAATAGATATTCGAGGGTTGGGCAGAAGTTAGCAAATAAGTATTGACATGATTATAAGTTAAGATATTGTGGATCAAAGCCTAACACTTTTTTTCTCTTCCTTAGACTTGTATGGAGGTGTTAGAAGCACTGAGTGATGGTAGTTTGGGAGACTGTAAAGAAGCAGCTGAGATTTACAGAGCAAATTGTCATAAGCTTTTTCCTTATGCTTTGGCTTTCATGCCTCCTGGATATGAAGATGACATGAAGATCACAGTAAATGGAGATATTTCTGCAGAAACTGAAGAACTGGCCAATGAGATATGAACATTTAAAAAACAAACAAACAAGGAATAACATTGGACCATATCTGGTGCTTAATATTTTTGTCACGCACCTGCTGAATTGTTCTAACTTACATAGAGAATGAAAGGAGTAAAAATTGTTGCCTTCAAAGTTTTACGTTTTTTATCCTGCTGACAAAGATATATATATAAGTATCTAACGTATTACTGGATATAGGTGGTTCAGTTTCTTAAGAAAAATTAAAAGCTGCTAAAATTGAAGGAAAAAAATATCTTATTCCTACCTACCCATGTTTTTAAACTAATTTATATGGAATCTGGAGGCTTAAAGTCGTCAGAGCAGGTGTGTGGCAGAAATATTACTTTAAATTTGTCTTGTTGAGATTTCTATTATCGCAGACAGCAAAACTGCTGTTTTAGCACTGGATTCTTTCACTGAGCACAAAGTTGTTGGGGCTTTAGCATCTGACTGATTTTGATACAGAGATGATTCTGTCCATACAAACTACGCAATGCAAATCATTATTTACAGAGAAATCTACACTATCCATGTGTTGTTGTAGAAACTGGGACATACAGCTACCAAGCAGAATAAAGAAACTTAGGGTGTTCAAAAGCTTGTTGTGTCTCCGAAATTCACTGTACACGATCAGTTTGGTGTTCTTGCACCACAGTTTTTAAATGAAGGAACCAGTTAAAACAATCTCTTCATTTTAAAGAAAACTTGATTGAATTAAATCAACACTGCTGTTCTTGAGACAAACATTGCAGCATAGTTTGGCCAAACTTGTTAAAACTGTAATGCAAGAACCAAATGAAATTATGCACTGTGATGTGGCACCAACTAATTAGAGAGAGAGCATGCATTTTTTCACACAGAGTGAAAACAAAAATGAGAACATACTATGGCTTGAAGTTACAAAGAGCAGAACTCCAGACTACAATTTTATGACTGATCAAGAGACTAATAGTTTAAAACCTCAGCAGGCCTTGTTCACGTTATGCAGAAAAAAGTGCTGCAGTTTAGATACCTCTGGAACTTTTCCACAGTGTCACAGGTTTGTAATACTTGAAGCCCTACATTTCTAAGAATATATTTCTTGCTCAGTTGTTTCAGGCAAACCCAAGACTTTGTAACTTTTAAGGGGCCCAAGATTTTTTTTCAATAACAGACCAGCTTCTTATTCCTGCAGTTACAGATGTAATTTCTTTTGTCAAACATAAGGTACCAAATATAATGCAATAAAATGTTTTGAAAAACATTTGTGTGACTATTTCAACAAGCATCTATTGGTCTCCAAATTATGGAGAGAAATGAAAATGCAGGTTTCTTGTGTTAAGTGTTACTCATAGAAGTGCCCAAATGCTTTTGTGACCATTAGAGTGGTAATCACAGGCTAATAGGTGCCTCCTTTTTTCAATATTAGAGCTTTAAGAATTGTTTCTAAGAACGTAAGTAGTGCCATACTGGTCAGACCACCGGTCCATCAAATCCAACCTCCTGTCTCTCACAGTGGCCATCTTTGGTTACTTCACAGTCGTACACAATGGGTTAAACTATTCCATGCTGTTTGCTCCCAGCACCTGACAGACACAGGTTGTTCTCCCTCAACTACTTGACTAGTAGCCATTTATGGACTCATCCAATTTATCCAGTCCTTGTTTGAACCCAGTTACACTACTGGCCTTCACAAAATCCTCTGGCCACAAGTTAACCTGTGTGAAACTCCACTATGTTGAGTGAAAAATTATTTCTTTTCTAAAAAATCTGTTATCGGTTAGTTTCACAGTGTCCCCTAGTTCTGGTGGTGGCTGAGGTGGTAAATTATCCCTAATTACGTGTTCCACACCTCTCAAGAGTTTATATACTCCTATTATAGCCCCTCCGTCATTTCTTCAAGCTGAAGAGCCCTAACCTATTAAGCCTCTCAATACAGAAGCCGTTCCTGATCATTTTTGTTGCCCTTCTCTGGACCTTTCAAGTTCTGTTATATCTTTTTGAGATGCGATAACCAAAACTGCACACAATATTCAAGGTGCAGTTGCACCATAGATTTATATACCATCATTGCTATTCTGTTTTATTCTCTATCCTTTTCTGAATAATTCCTAATATTGCTTGCCTTCTTGACCACCACCCACTGAGCTGAGGCTTTCAATGAATTGTCCATAGTGACTTCAAGATCCTTTTTCTGAGTGGTAACCCCTAGTTTAGAAGCCAGCATTATACATGTATAGTTTGGATTACTTTTACCTATGTGCATCACTTCTTACTTGTCAACTGAATGGCAGATTAAGTTCTATCTGTGCAAGATCCTCCTTTGCAAATCTGCCCCAATCTTAACTATGTTGAATGTCATCTGCAAATTAGACAACCTCATGCTTTACTCCTTTTTCCAGATAATGAATGAATGTTTACACCAGTCCCACTTGGGGAACCCCATTACTTCACTCTATTGTGAAAACTAACCATTTAGTCCTACCCTTTTTCTTATCCTCCAGCCAGTTACCAATCCTGACAAGACACTGCCTCATATCCCATGACCACTTAGTTTTCTCACGAGTCTTGCAAGGGACCTTGTCAAATGCTTTCTGAAAATTCAATTATATTCACCAGATCAGTCTTATCCACATGCTTGTTGGCACAAAAATTGCAAGAGATTAGTAAGGCATGATTTCCTTTGTCATGTTCTCTTCTGGATCATGGAATTGGATGGTTGCTACATAGCCAATTCCTGATTAAGGCCTTTAGGTCTTAGATTTTTCTATTCACTTCCATGTGATGTATGGAAGAACAAGGGGACACCTGAGATTGAAAGCAGATTTAAAAGCAGCAAAGACCAACAGGTTGGAGAATGTGGGCATCAATCTTGCTACCTTTCACATGCAAAGTGACCCTTCTTCCTTCTGAGTTAGTTTCCCAGGCTAAGAGCTCTGGAAGCTGGCCATGTGGAGAGAAAGGGAGCAGTAAATGGCTCAGCCTGGAAAAGGGAGGTGGGTGAAGAGGGCTGTCAGTGGCATGTCTCTAGCAAATATCGGAGTCAAGAGTTGTACATTGATCCTGCTATTTGATACCTGCAAAGCTGAACACTTAACTGTTTGAGCTAATTCCTTCACTGTAACAGGCAGTGCTTGCTAAGATAGCACAGAGGGATAGAAACCCCATTGCCAAGGCCAACTGACTGAAGGATGCACATACTGATCCTACAATTTCTCTCACACTTGTAATGCAGAAGAGAGGTCCAAATAACCTTTGCAGACTGAATACCTTCAAGTAGCAGACCAAGGGTCTACAGCAAGGGTGGGGAACCTCGGGGCCTTACCACTTCCTGGATCTGGTCCCTGGATCCAGTTCTTGCCTCCAATCACTGAAAAACTGAGCTCAAGGGAAGGGAGCAGAGATGAGGTCATGCAAACAAGGATAGAGGACAGTTCCATGGCATAAATTCATGATCTGGACCTTCGAGTGCATCCCTTAACTTCTGTGTGGCCCTCAGAGCTTGTGCAAGCTTTCAACGTGGCACTCGAGGGAAAAGGTTCCCCACCCCTGCTCTACAATCTAGGAGGTAGTAATGAGAGCGCATTTTTTTTGTAGCTTCTCTGTAAGATCCTGTTTGCTTAGAGAATCTCTTTGTAGTATTCTACAAAAGTAATACAATTACCTAATTGCCAATTCCAGTGTGCCTGAAGAACAAAGACTAACAGGATTTTTAGCTACTCAACCCATTTCATAAATGACCCCAGAAGGCAGAATTTGGAGTGGAAGAGGTGGCATAAAATCAGGTTTGCTTACTGTTTCTCTGTCATCTCTAAAAGTATTCAACTGCCTCTCTTTACACTACTTACAGCATAAAAAATAAAGGGGCATGATTAATCAGATTATCATGGACAAGAATGAACTACCTTCAGTGTCTACAGAAGAGATGTAGTTCAACATAGAATCTAATAAGTGTCCACCATCAAGTTGGAAGAGTCTAAGAAGGTATTCCTGTGCATGACAGCACATTAGCACACCAACATGGCCTTGAAGTGTATGTACACTTCGCAACTTTTACAATATGAAATACATAGCTTATATACATAATTCAGTCTGCCCATGAAAAGCACACAAAGGTTTCTGTATGGTATGGCACCATCTTGAATATTTGTGTGCAGTTATCGCCCCATCTCAAGAAAGATATAACAGAACTGGAAACAATTCAGAGAAGGGCAACAAGGATGATAGAAGGAATGGACTGAATTCTATGAGGAGAGGCTCAAAAAGTTTGGGGCTGTTTAGCTTGGAGAAGAGTTGATTAAGGGAGGGGGGGAGAATATGGTAGAAGTTTATAAAATGAGTGGCATGGAGAACTGTTCTGTGGCAAACTGTTGTTTGCCCTTTCCCACAATAAGAGAACAAGGGGACACTCAAGGTAAATGGCAGCAGATGTAAACAAAAGGAATAGGGATGGACGAACAGAACGCGGTTCGGATGCTCAGAGGTTCGGTTCAAAAACCTGAGTTTGTGTTCGATGGTTCAGTTCAGCCAAGTTCAGTTTGGCCGAACTTGGCTGAACATTCAAAAATAGCGAAACCGAAACCTAATTTTTGGCCCTGGAAAGACGTTTTTCCTGCCCCCGAACACGACCGAACTGTTCAGTCGTTCGAGAGTTCGGTTCGGATGTCCGAACAGACCGAGTTCGGTCCAAACTCCGAACATCCGAACTGTGTTCGTCCATCCCTAAATTCGTTGCTCAAAGACCAATTCATGGCTGCTGTGGAGAACCCTGCACATACTCCACCCATGTAAACATCCCTTTCTGGTACCCTCTTGCCTGCATATGCCCATCCACCATGAAGTTTGGATCAACAGAATGCCCACTGCCCAGAGCGAGCTGCACATCCGTCAGGTTCTAAATCTCAAACAGGACAGCCATCTCCCCTGCATCAGGTGTGTCAGTCAGATAGAGAGCCTTAGCCAGGAGCATGAATAACCCCAGCTCCCACATGCATTCTTTGTGCTCTCTCCATGCTCCCTCCAATAACCCCCTGGCATGCAGCAGGGCACTTGCAAAGGTGATGGGCAGGGATGGGCCACAATCCAGAAGGCACAAGCGATATTGTGGGAGGGCCCAGACGTCATGCGAAGCAAGACTTTCACTGGTCTCCCATGGTAACAGATTCCCACCAGAGGCCCTGGCACTGTGGACACCAGAACACGGACCCCCAACTCACTAGGCCTCAGCTGGCAGTCACGCTGGCCCAGGAGACACAGGGTAGGCAACAACACGTAGCTAGCCATCACACATAGAAATGGGATTCATAAGCATCTGCTGGATGTCAGAACAAAGCCACAGTTCAGCTAGCAAGTGTTCCACTGACACCCCACACCATAGAACCACACATCATTGGGGATTTGGCCCAGATAGCAGCTGCGATACAGGAAGGGACTGATAATGCAGCTGTATTCCCTGAATCCACCCAGCTATGCTCTCCCACTACTGTCCTAATAGATTTGGAAAATGGCAGGGGGGCTCCTATAGGACATAGTGTAGTGAATGAAATGGAGACTGAAACCGTGGCTATGGAAAACAGGAATGATATGAAGTTATTAACTTATTTAGATGAGGGAATTATGGAACAAGAGCGAGTTAGTGAGGGCCCTCTGGTATAAAATAGCCCTGTGGAGGAGTTCGCTGATGGAATTTGCCTCTCAGTATCCCCAAGAACGGGACCCCCTTTGGAAGTGGGAATCAAGGTGCTACAGCCAGGCCTGGACACTCTCCAGGAGATAGATAGTATTGAGGGAGAATATGACCCAGGATTGGTTTATGTGACAAATCCTGGGACTAGTGTGCCAGAGGAGACAAGTAGGAAATGGGATAAATTTCGTGAACTTGAGGACCTAGATATAGGCTGTATTAGCCAGACAAACCTGACCCCAGACCCAGGCAAGAAACAAAGGAATTCAGCGACTCCATCCTTAAATAAATCTCCTAGGCTATCGGTGGGGATGATGGACATGGTAGCTAAACCAGTTCTTCATGACAGGTATGAGATGGGAATACCTTTACCTTTTATCAGGTCAGGAAACCTGTCCAAGGTGGGGGATATAGGAACGGCTAATGAGTTCAGCAATATTATTATTATTATTATTAACAAACATTTATATAGCACCAGCAGTGTACCTGGCACTTTACAAAGTAATAAAATAGAGGATCTTGACTGTATACCATTAATATAATATTGGTTCAAGAATCCTGGTGCCTGGAAAAAATTAACTTTCACGGGTATGAGGTTTTCTGGTAAAAGGCGATTAAACTGGATCCAAGGGGTAGACCAAGTGGTGGAACACTTTGTTTAGTGTCTGAGGTATTGAAGGTAAAATTGCTCCCATTATTAGTGGATATTTCCTGTGGCTGTGGATGTTTAATGCAGACCCCCAATTGGCTACTTATGGTGGTTTGTGTATATATACCCCCAAGTAATTTACCCTACTTTGAGGATAGCGTATGGACTGAATTGGTATCATTAGTACATCATCCGATGTTAACCCTGGGAACTCCTTGCTGCTCGGTTTTGCCAGTGTTTTGGGTTTATAAATTATTTATTTTAAGCTTGATGTGCATGTAGACGGTGTTTTCTTCCATCCAATGTTAACCCTGGGAACTCCTTGCTGCTGGGTTATGCCAGTGTTTTGAGTGTTTCCCTGTGTTTTGGGTTTACAAATTATTTTAAACTTGATGTGCATGTAGACTGTATTTTCTTCCATTCGATGTTAACCCTGGGAACACCTTGCTGCTGGGTTATGCCATGCCACTGGCATACCGTCCCCCTGGCTTCGCCTACCATCCCCCTGGCTCCACCCCTAGGCCCGCCGGCCTTACTACCCTGGTGCCCCGCCAACATCAAAACCCACCAGCCTCCCCTGGAGTGGGGCAGGGACTACCTGCATCTGTGGGAAGCCACAGCTGCAGCACTTGTTGGCATGATGTGATGGAGAAAGGAGCGCACCATCCCCAGTGATTGATCCATCACATGGAGCATGTGAGCGCTCAGTCTCCATCACATCACAGGAAAGTTGCTGCTCCTGGAGGTCGGCAGCCACATGGCACCTCTCTCACAGGTGCTTATTCCTGGCCTGGATGACAATAACCTTTTGATGGTCATTCCTGGCCCCGGTGCTCATTCCTGGCCCTGGACCAATGATCCAGAAGTCATCCTTGTGGGCTTCTGCCATCTCTTGCCATGACCCCCTGATCTCATTCCTCAACTCATCTGCCATCCATGCACCTGTTTTCCTCGAGCAGCTCCCTCCCTAGGTCCTCCCTCCTGAGCTGGTTCCATTCCTGTAGCTTCCTGTTCCTCCTCGCACTCCCTGTAGGCTCCCAGAGGTGTTCGGGCTGCCTTGGCTGTCGCTCAGCATCTGCAGAAAGGGACAGGAGACATTGGTTGACATCACACCTGTTCTGTTTCCTTGCATGTGTCATGTGTGCATGCATACATGTATGCATCCATAGCGGTATCTATTTATTTTATTTATTGAAACATTTGATAGCCTCCCCCCTCCTGCCAAGGTAGCTATGGGGGGCTTACAATATATAAAATATAATATATATAATCAAAACACATACTGTCTGTTTGACGGTATCCGGTGCAAAATTCACCTGGGGTAGACTACCTCCATCTGATTTGGCCGGAGGCAGTTCGGGGATGCTGCTGGTATACCGTACACCTACCTGTCCAGCTGCTTCCATACATGCCGTAGCTGAGCTGGTGGCAGAGGTGGCCTTCAGGTCCCCAAGGACTTTGGTTCTGGGGGACTTCAACATCCACGCTGACACTGGTCTCGTTGGAGCAGAACATGAGTTCATGGCAAACATTGGCCTGTCTCAGTTGATAGATGGCCCAACACATGATGGTGGTCACATTCTGGATTTGGTTTTTTGCACCGGCCTAAAGGCGGGGTGGGGGGGGGGTGTCCATGAGTGGGGGATGTCCATGAGTGGGGGATGTACTGAAAGTGCCCTTGTCATGGTTGGATCGTTATCTCCTTCGGACCCAGCTCCTGACACACGTCTGCCCCCAGAAAGGTGTGGAACTGGTTAAATTGGTTCGCCCTCAGAGACTTATGGAACCAGAGCGGTTCTGGAGTGCTCTGGGGGAAATATCCTCTGATCTCAATGCCCGTCCGCTTGATGACCTCCTTAGGTTTTTGGAACACCTGGCTATTGGGAGCCATTGACTGGGCGGCTCCCAGGTATCCACTTCCCAAACATCAGAGCCGCAGGTCCCCATGGTTCACGGAGAACCTGCGGCAGTTCAAATGTGAGGGGAGATGGTTAGAGCAACGGTGGTGTCATACTCATGCTGAAGATGACAGATTGCAGCATAGAGCCAGTCTGAAAGCTTATGCAGTGGCTGTGTGGGTGGCAAAGAAGTTCTTTGCTGCCATCATAATGTCTGCGAAATCTCACCTGGCAGAGCTCTTCTGAATGGTGAAGGGGTTGGTCAGTCCAGCCTCCCTCCACCTGGAAGTGGAGGCTTCCCAGGCCCGTTGTGATAGGTTTATTGATTTTTTTCATGGACAAAATTGCTCACATTCACCATGACTTCACTGTCACAGTTGATAAAGTTGGGGAACCAGAGGCTATGAATGCCCCAGCTTGTCCTGTTTTGTGGGATCAATTTCAGTTGGTGACCCCTGCCGATGCGGGGAATGTCTTGGGGGCCACAATATGTGAATTAGATCGTTGCCCATCCTGGCTGGTTAAGGCCGCCAGGGAGACATTGGAGTTGGTGCTGGCATGGGTGGTCAACGTCTCCCTTGAGGAGGGCAGAGTTGCAGGGTCTCTTAAGGAGGCTGTGATGCGACCCTTGCTCAAAAACAATCACTTGATGCTGACGCCCTAGCTAGCTACCGACCTGTCTCTAACCTTCCCTTTTTAGGGAAGATTAATGAGCAGGTGGTGGCCAACAGCTCCAGGACCATCTTGACTGGGTCAGTTTCCTGAACCCTTCGCAGCCTGGCGTTCAATCCGGATATAGCACTGAGACTGCGCTTGTGGCCTTGGTCGATGACCTGCCCTATGCTGTAGACCAGGGGCAGTCAACCCTTTTGGTCTTGTTAGATCTGTCAGCTGCTTTTGATACCGTTGCCCATGAGCTGTTGGTGACTCGGCTGTGGGATCATGCCAGAGTGGGCGGGATCATTCTTGAATGGTTCTGCTCATTCCTGGCTGGTAGGACTCACTGTGTGGTCATGGGTGACTGTAAATCTGCTCCCCGGGATCTCACACGTGGGGTCCCGCAGGGTTCTATTCTGTCCCCCCTCCTGTTCAACGTGTATATGCAGTCTTTGGGTGAGGTCGTGAGAAGGTTTGAAGTCTGTTGTCATCAATATGCTGATGACACTCAGCTCTGCCTCTCATTTTCAGTGGACTCAGGCCCCGCAGTCTTGTTGCTTACCCGATGTCTGACAGCTGTGGGAAACTGGATGAGGGCAAGCCGCCTGAAGTTGAATCCCAACAAGATGGAGTTGATGCTGGTGGGGAGGACTGAGGAAGTGGAGGCCCCCATCATTGATGGGGTGCGCCCCATCTTGGTTCTTCAAGTTCATAGTCTGGTGGTGCTCTTCAATTCACAGCTCTGCCTGGATGCCCAGGTGGCAGCTGTGACATTTACCAAATTTCATCTGGTGCAATGGTTACGGCCTTATGTCGCAGACTGCGACCTTGCCACCATCATCCACGCCTCCATCACCTCAAGGCTTGATTACTGTAATGCACTCTATGTGGGATTATCCAAGGTGACGGTCCAGAGGCTGCAGCTGGTGCAGAATGCAGCGGCCTGTCTCCTAATGGGTATGGGCTGCCGAGAGCACATAACACCGGTGCTCCATTCTCTGCACTGGCTGCTTGTTGCGTACCAGACCAATTCAAGGTGTTGGTGTTAACCTTTAAAGCTCTATACGGCCTGGGCCCCACCTACCTGCAGGACTGCCTCTCTTCCCCGGGTTCTGGAATGGCCATTGCAGTTGGCCAGGGGCACCCTTTTGGAGGTTCCCCATGTTTGGCCACATTGGAGAGGGTGTTCTCAGTCTCTGTACATTGGTTGTGGAACTCCCTCCTGGCAGAGGCTCGTTTGGCCTCCTTCAGGCATCAGTAAAAAAACTTGGCTGTTCCGCCAGGCATTTGGTGGGAGAGATGGGAAGGGAGGGGGATGGGATATGGTTAGGAGAGGAATTGGGAGGGTTGTGTGGGTGTCAGCTGCCTGCCCCTCAACCTTGTCCCCTCCTCTCTCTGCAGGTATTCCTTCTAGGGCTCTGGCCCATGGGCGCCAGACCTTGGGCGCCAGCCGAAGGGTGACACCAAAGGGTGTCGGCCATTGTTGGGGCCATTAGGGGGTCGTGGAGGCCCTCCGGGCAGAAGTTGTTGCGGAGCACCCCTGGGAGAGAGCTGCAAAACAGGGAGACGTTACACGTAACCTGAAAAGCGTCGGAAGATAAAGGGAGAAAATAGCCTGTTGTTCGGGAGCGCTTTGCACCCAGGAGGTGCGAGAGCCATTCCCGTCACCTCTAGCCGTCATCCCCCCACCCCCCTGCTTTTCACACAGGCAGCCGCGGAGCAGCTCCCCAGGAAAGAGAGCTGATTGATTGACCCCCAGAGGGGAGTCTTCTGTGTTACTCCTTGGAGGCTTCAGGCATGTCACCACACCTACAGTCTTTGAACGGGTTTTTTCTGTTCTGTTCAACTGATTTTCTAGGCAAGACCCAGAACTGAGACTTCTGCAAGTTTGTTCTCTGGATTTTACAAATAAGATCTGTGGATTTTGGTGGGGTGTTACTTTGTATTTTAAAACTTATGATTTGAGACTATGAAGTGAACAAGAAGTGTTTGCAAGAGGTTGGGTATAGACCCTCTTTCTGGCCTTGAGGATTTGAAAAAAGGGGCTGATTATTCATCAGCTAAACCTAAAATTACAGATTTTTTAAAGGCAGGCCTAAGTAATATAGAAGGAAGTCCAGATAAACTTGTCATCCAAAAGGTTGATTTGGGACAGTCAGATGCATATGACAAAGTATCTATTAATAATCTGGTTCCTAATGGAAAGAGTCTTCCGGCCAGTTGTAAAGATCAAATGGAACAAATTGGTTGGGCCAAATGGTGTGCGCTCTCTGGTGCACAGAATCAGGGGTTAGTTCAAGCCTTTTCTAATGTTTTATCTGAGATTTCCCTCGGTAATCTTCCACTAAATTCAGTGACAGAAAGCCTTCAGAGGTCTCCTGGTTGTAAGGAGTGTAATGATCATGTCCAAGGGAAGGACTTTGGTAAAGTTAAGGATGCTCTTAATCCTTTGGAATGAGATTGTTTATTTTATTTAGATCTTTTAATTCAAAGTATATTGACGAGTAAGTCTCTCTCCTGTTTATTTAAGAATCTGATTAATATTAAAGACTCTCTGAAGATCCTTGAAGAAACAGTATCCAGTTTATTAGTATTGCTGCCTTTAGGAGTCCCAAGTGAGACTTATAAGGATCTAGGTTCGTTGTTGTGCCAAAAAACTGATAATGTAAAAAGTTAAATGTGAAAATAAAGACGAGGCAGCAAGGGAAGGGTAAAAATTTCAGAAGTAAAGTAGCCATTAAAAAATCTAAGAATATTAAAGGTGTTTCTGCTAGGTTTAAGCCTTATAAGAGAATGAAATTTAAACAATTATTCTCCTTATTGGATAATGAACAGAATTTTTTATTCTCATCAGACTGGGCCTTGTTTGTTGCCAAAAAGGCAACCCAGAAATCAAGAGATAAGTGTGATGGATGTTTGTCAGTCCTTGTGTATTGATCAGCTGGTGACTGCACAGAAAGAGATGGGGGAAGTAAAGGATAGCGATAATATTGCTCCTGCCCTGCAACCTTCTTTTCAAGATTCTAGTGGAAACCAGGGGATAAGTGTAATGGATGCTAGTAAGTCTTTGTGTATTGACCAACTGGGTATCGCAAAGAATGGAAGGGGGGAAGTAAAGGGCAGTTCTAATAGTGATAATATCATCTCTGCCCTGCTACCCCCTGTTCAAGATCCTAGCGGGGAGTTAGTTTTACAAGATTCCTGGTCGGTGGAGGGTTTAATTGAGTACTCAGTTGCACAGTTCTATGAACAGGATTCTGGGAAGGGTCATCAGTACATGACTAATTGGAAGCTCCAATTAATTGCAGATAAATTGGTGTTTATTAATTACCCTAAGCCAAATGGGTCGTTATCCCAACAGAAGGAGATTTACCATTTAAATCGATTGATTCATAAAATTAGTCCTGGGTTGGTTACCGTGACCGATATTGTAAAAATAGATTATTCTCTTTATAACTATTGTATTGACAGAGTTTTAGTTACTTTTAAATCTGACTTTGTTGCTAAAAAAGTTTATAATAAGAGGATTCTTTTTGAGGAAGAGGCAATATCTGTGATTAGGTATTTTAGAGATTTGGCTCCCTCTTGTCCATTAATAGCTAGATTAAGTCATAGAGTTTTTCCAAAGACTATAAAATCAGGATCATCTGCTCCTAATGAGTTTTCTGATGTTACCTTGATTAAGTTGTGTAAGGAAATCACAAAAGAATCCCCCTATTAGTCTATATCCTAGATCAGAAGGGACCGAGAAATTGATTGAACTAGGTAAAGATCCTAATATTGATGGCGGGGGGCTTATGCTAAATGCCAATTCTAGTCTGGGAGAGGTAGAGGAGATTCATGGTCCTCAAGAAGATTTTATGGTACTTCAGAAATTACCTACCCACGAGCTTTACTATAGTTCTAAAGGATTTTTGCAAGCTAGGAGTGATGACACTTTGGGCCCTCATGGGTTTGATTGGTTGACTGAATTTGGGGAACACTTTATGGAAGGTAGGGTAGAAGTGGAGGAGGTGGAAATTTTGTCCTCCTTTCATGATCTCCCCATAGAGAAACAGGACAATACATTAGCAAGACTTCATCTGCTTCAATCAGTCCTTTAGAAAATAAGGGAAACTGAAACCATTAATCCACTAGTGATGGTTCAATAGTTAGTTACCCCAGTGGTAGTGATAGGTTCTCCTGCCCCTCCTAAACTGGATCATTCCCAAAAAGTATTATCAGGCCTCAATTATTGTCATGAATCCCAAATAATAGAAAAGACCTTGAAGGCAGCACCTTTTGAAGCTGTTGTAACAAATTCTTTGGGTAAGAATGTTGAGAGGGAGAAAAACTATGGCATTTGGGAGGACAGGAGCGGTATTTGATGATTTTGTCTCAATAAAGGAAGAACTTCTTAAGGATAATTGACTTTCTGGAGTTATAGACGTTAATAGCAGATCTTTCCCTCTCCTCTCCTGGAATATTGATGGATTGTCATCTAAATTGGGGGATAATGACTTTTGTAGGTTTCTTGATAAATTTGGAATCTTAATGTTTCAGGAAACCTGGTGTTTGGAACCAGTATTTCTAAAGGGTTACTCATGCTGTAGTGTATCTGCTATCCCAGAAAATTTTAGAAGTCTTCCTAAAGCAGGGTTGTCCACTATGATAGTTAATAGGGCAGATTGGACTACTTCCCTTCCCTTCAAGATCTTGTTTTAACTGTTGTTCTTAAGACTGCTTATTTTTCGCCAATAATTTTTGTTAATGTATATGCCTCCTTTAGTGAGGACCATGGAAATTTCTTTAAGATGGGATTCACTTGTAGCTTATTTAGAAACACTTAGAAACAAGTTCCCTCAAGGTAAGTTTATAATAGCAGGAGATTTAAATGCCAGAGTGGAACAACTAAATTGGCTGGATGAAGATTTTGTTCTTCTTAATTAAATCTATGGAATTGACTCACCAGTACTTAGAGATGTCAGGGCGAATTTTTCAGGTAAAAGATTGCAACCATTATTAATGGATTTTAACCTTAGAATGCTTAATGGTTCATTTCCTAGTTCAACAGCATCAGAATTCACATTTATGTAGTGTTGATGTTAGTACCATTGATTACATTTTAATTGAGCCTGATATGTGGCCAGGTATAAGGGATTTTCAGTTGATAAATCATCCTGAAAGTGATCATCATCCCCTCATATTAGTTTATAGTATGGAGGACTCTCAGTATGTATTGTGTGGCACAGTAGGACATCAGAAAACAGCTTTAATAGGAGATACTCTGATTCCAATTAGTTATAATAAAAGAGTTAAATGGACGGGGAAGTTAGCCCATACTATGCACTCAATAATGCAAGGTGAAGAGTTTTTAGGATTGAGGACAGTTATATTGGAATCGGAGGAAGCTCAGGTCACTCTTACTTTGATAGAGATATTTGATACTATTAAACCTTATCTTGTGTGTCAGGTGGGCCCAACAAAAAAATCTAATATGAGAGTTAGAGGAGCTTCGTGGTTTGATCATGAATGTGTTGAAAAGAAGAGACTATTGAATAAGAGATTTAAAGACATACAATCTGGAGATTTAATGGAATATAACATAAATAAGGAATTACGTAGTGAATATAAACTCCTGATTAAAAATAAGAAATTGGCATATGCAGAATCCCAATGGGGGGAAATATGTAATGCTATTTAAAAAAGAAATACCCAATTGGTTTGGCAGCTGGCCTCTAAAGGAATGAGCAGATATAATGTAAACCTGGAAACAAATATATAATCGGACTGTGGAGTCCAGTACTTTTCTTCCAAATTTGTTGGATATCAGGAAGAAGGTAATAGAATTACTAGATTACTTGATTCAATGGATGGTAGTATGGGTGTTTATTCTGTAACTCTTGATATTGTTGATTATTTATTTAGCCATTAAACTGAATAAAGCCCCAGGTCCAGATGGTGTCCCTGCTGAGCTGTATCTGTGGGATAGAAAATGGTGGCTGGCAATTTTTGTAGCTTGGTTTAATACTGTTATTGATACATGTAGGATCCCTGAATCTTGGAAGGGAAGCATAATGGTTTCTATTTTTAAGAAGGGACAGGGGGACAATCCTGATGCATATCGCCCTACTCGTCTGATAAATATTGCAGCTAAATTGTTTGGTAGGCATTTGCTGAGTCATCTGCAAGCATGGGTAAAGGATCATGATATTTTACATGAATATCAGGCAGGGTTTCGTGCAGGTTATTCAATGTTAGACCATCTATTTACACTCCAGTTTTTAAGATATAACTATGTCATTAGGAAAAATTTAGTTTATATGCAGCTTTTATAAATCTAGCTGCAGCTTTTGACTCGGTGGATAGAGATCTTCTTTGGAAAAAGCTGTTAATAATGGGTATTGATCCCCCACTTCTGAAATTGTTAGAGGCATATCATGATAATACCTGGGCTCAAGTCCAGTGGGGTTTGGCAGGAGAACTAACCCCAAAGTTTGCTACTAAACAGGGGGTCAGGCAGGGATGTATCCTGGCCCCACCTCTGTTTAATTTGTTCATTAATGGAATGATAGAGGCTATGCTAGATAAGAATTTTCACTCTCCTATGCTTTTGGATACCATGGTCCCTATTTTGGTTTATGCAGATGATGCAGTAATTTTATCTCAAACTCCAATAGATCTTCAAAGGGCCATTTCAAGATTTGAATCTTTGTGTATGGAAAATCATTTGCAAATTAATTATGATACATCTAAAATTATGGCTTGGGACTGTGAGGTTAAGCAATATACATGGTGGTTGGTGGTGTTAGGCTGAAAAAGATATCGAGTTATAAATATCTTGGTATTTGGCAACCTTTGGACATTAATTGGAATTATCATCAAAAAGCTGCTAAATTAAAGGCAGTCCAATCAGTTGGGGCAATTAGTAAATTACACATTTTATTAAATAAAAAATCTAGTCAAACTTCTTTAAAGGCTTATGAGGCAGTAGCTATAATGCCCAAATTTTATATGGGTCAGAAATTTGGGGTACTTCAGCAAAAGAGGATATATATAATAATTTATTAGCGTAACAAAAGTTATTGCTGGCATAAGCCCTATGAGACAATACAATATAGCATTAAAGACAAACACAACCAAAAATTCATGTCAAATTATACACAATAAATTAAAAAATCTAACAGCAGAAAGCCTCACCTCAGCCCACTAAACTAAACGAGGGAGTCTGCAGAGCCAGAAATGGGTTTAAAATTAAGGAACTTTTTTTGGAGCAGCATAGCCTGACATAAGAAGCATTCCACATCCCGGATAACCTGGGGCTTAACATTGTTAAGCAAGTATTCCAAAATAGCAGCCTCAGACCATCCGACTAATTTATTCAGAATGGCACCCAAATATTTCCCCCTAGGGGCATCATAGAGGTGACAGCAGATCATAACATGGGCCACCGTCTCCACAGCTTGGTTGTCAAATGGGCACAGCCTTTCTAAGAAGGGGAATCCCTCTAAGCGTCCGTTATAAACCCGCGTAGGTAGGGCATTAACACGTGCCATAAATATCAGCTGTTTCCCCCTGGCTGAGAGTTGGGCTTCTAAATAAGGTGCTATATTCTCACCATCTGGCATCCACAGGCAGTAGGGCCGCATATGTGGAGATTGGTTGATCCTTGCCACCTCATTTTGCCTCTCTATATCCGAAACCCTTATACTGATTTCCTTCCAGACCACCGCCTGAGGTTTACCCTCAAGGTACGTCAGTGATAACCCTATTTGGGCCAAATACTCTCCCACCCAAGCTTGCCAAGGGCTCACGAAAGAGTCCTCCCTGATATTCTGCAGGAGGACTGAGCATTGCTCTGACCGCATCTTGCACCAAAACTTCAGTGCTCTTAATACTGCAACAGAGTGCCAACTATGCTGTCCAAGTTCTATCCTTAATGCAGCAAATGGGGTACCTCTTGGACTAGCCAAGAGTGCCTGAAAGAATCTAGCCTGAATGGCATTTATTTTCAGGGGGCAAACTGGTGCCCAAATCTCTGCTTCATATAGAGATTGGGCCCTCACCTTACTATTAAAGGTCCTCAGCGCTGGCTTCACCGCCTGCCTACCTAGCTTAACAAAAAACTTAACGATGTTCTGAGAAGTTATTTTAGCCATAGCTTCAGCTCGCCGCAGATGCTCCCTCCACAGGCCCGATTTATGGAATATTAGTCCCAGATATTTAACGCTATCAACCTGTTTGATTACCTGCCCTTCTAACACCCACCTATGCTGGCACCTTCTGGTTGAAAAGACCATCAACTTAGATTTAGAAAAGTTAATGGTCATTTTATTTGTTCTGCAGAATGCACTGAAGGCCTCCATCTGCCTGACCAGCCCAATGTAGGTCTGTGACAGCAATGCCACATCATCCGCATATAGGAGGGCCCCTACCGCCCTTGTGGCTACCTTAGGGGAGAAAAATCTCTGTTCGGCCATAACTGCTATGATCCCATGAATGTAGATGTTAAATAATATGGGCGCTATTACACAGCCCTGCTGCACCCCAACCCACACCTCTATTGGCACTGTGAAGTGCCCCTGGTAATCGGTCCGTACTCTAAGCGATGAGTTAGAATATAGGGATACTATCAATGACAAAAGCCTCCGGTCTATATCCAATTCCATCAGCTTCTTCCAGAGGGTAGACCTATCCACCAAGTCAAATGCCGCCCTTAGATCGAAAAAGGCAACATATAAAGCCCTACGTGCGGTGGCATACTTGGCAATAAGATAGTGAAGAGCTAAACATAACTCGGTGATGGATCTATCCTCCTGGAATCCCACTTGCTTGGGGGCAAGGATCTTATTTTGCTGTATCCACTCACCCAACCTGCCTGCCAGCAGACACCCATATAACTTAGCCACCACACTCAGCAAACTAATTGGTCTATAATTAGCAGGGCACTGTCTAGCACCCTTCTTAAAAATAGGGACTATCACTGCCCTACCCCAGTCCTCAGGAATCTTCCCGGCACTATTGATGGCCATAAACCAAGAAGCTAATAGGGGAAACCACCAGTCCCTTTGGGCCTTTATAAACTCTATCTGGATCAGATCGATTCCAGATGCTTTGTGGTTTTTGCATTTATTAACCACAGCTTCTACTTCTAGCTCGGTACTAGGTAACCAACCCGGGTTATCTTTTAGGGGATGAACATCCTCCCCCAAATGGAGGTCCCCTGGGTCTGCCCCATAGAGTTCAAAATGTACCACCCATTCATTGGGGGGGAATTGGAAATAAAGACATTCTCTGCTCTCTCCCAATAGAGGCATTAACCAGCTGCCAGTAGCATCTAGCGTCTTGACCTTCAGCTGCCTCTATCAACCTAACCCATTTATCATCAGCATATTTCTGCTTTTTCATGAAAATTAATTTCCTATAAAACATCCTAAACTGGGCATAGTGGGGAGAACGGGCCTGGCGTGAGGGGCTGCATGGGAGCCACTGCTCCGCTTTGAACTTTAGCTAGGAACCCTGGATGCTCCAGGGAATTCACCTGAATGGGGGGGACCAGCCGTGAGCAGACCCAGGGACTCAGTGAAGGATCCCTGATTGTGGACACCTGTCGCCTGGGGGAGGAGCAGCACAGCACGCAATGCCGGCAAGGAGATAAAGGTGTGGCTGCGGCGCTGGAGGCGACACGCAACCTTGCGCACGGCCTTAGATGCCCCCTTCTTTGGTCTACCTGCCCTGCCTACTGTGGTTTTGACTGTTGGACCCCTTTTGTAAGAACAGTATGTCAAGGAAAAAGAAGAAACGGGATGGAAACTAGGGCACGATCAAAGGCCAGGCAGTTTAAGCTTGATAGGTATTTCATGGAAGATGGCCAGGCCCCCCTGTCAGACTCTGGGGAGTGGCCCCCGGCCCAGAGAACAGAGAGAACTGGCCGAGGAGGGAGTAACCCCCCAGGGGGGTGAGACTTTTTCAGCGCAGGAACTCGCAGCGTCTGTGGAGGAGTACGGTGGAGAAGTGGGTGCCCCAGCTAGTGTCGCCATGCCCCTGCCCCTGGATAATTTAAGTTTTGAGCTTTTGGGGACTCAATGTTTGTTGATTGGGGATTGGATACGGAAATTATATGGGCAATTAGATAGGATTAATATCCAACTCTCAGAGCAGCAGATTATGCTGACCAAGCTTATCGCTTTGGCACAGAGGGATTCAGAAGGAAAGAAGGCAGATATGGAGGTGGAGGCAGATATGGGTGGTATGGTGGAATCCGTGGCATCCCAGACCCCGGAGAATGGGGCCATAGGGCCCGTTGGCCAGTGCCTCCCCACCGAGGCGGGGATAAGTAGGGAGGGGGGAAGGAGGTCTTTTGTAAGAGCTAAATTAAGCCCTATGGCTATGCCAACTGTGGCAACTCAGATTCTGGAGAGTGGGGCTCTAGGGCCCTCTAGCCAGCCCCTCCCGCTTGAGAGGGGGACAAGCAGGGAGGGGGGAAGGAGGCCATTTGTAAAATGCAAAATAAGCCCTACAGCTTTGATTCTAACGGTGGTGCCCCTGCCTTGTGACTGGTGCCCATTATGGGAAACAAAGCAGAACACATGTGCACATTTATCTGCCATATTGGGGCACTGTGTACCATACAATCATATTACGCGTTACGATCTGCTGCCAAGGGTTCAACAGGCCCAGAGGTTAATACTTCATCTACGCTCTAGGGCAATTGCGGAAAGTATACTTACTTACACAGACCTCTTTGCCAGTTGGGGAGTATATGTGGGAAGAGTTTATTAAAATATGGCTGTTGCACCTTTATTGCCTGTGAATCATGGGAGCTCGATAGGTAGGAAGAATCTATCGATAGCTGTGGCTAGGGACAACCCCAATTTAATACCTTTGGTTAGAAGATCAGCTACGGTAGGTAGCCCAATCCCTATCGGATCTAGGCTCCTGAATTTGGCAGGTCAGGAGCCCGGACCAGTGGGGGTATATGCGGAGGAAGTAGTGACAGGGGCAGAGAGTTCTGGATCTCTCTCTTTAGGGCCCCATGTAGTCAACTCCCTGCTGGGTATAGAGCAGACAGATCCCGATGGTCTGGGCGCTGATAATCCGTTAGAACAGTTAGTAGGGGACGATGAGGGAATAAAGGAGGATAGGAAAGAGTCACAGGGGTCAATTCCAGGCAAATTCCAGTAATAACAGAGGTAGCATGACAACTAGGTCAGCCAGTGGCAGAGCCAATCATGATCTGCTCCTGGAATATAGCTGGGAGGTGCAGACATCTGAGTGAGCCTGAGTTTATAAGTTTCATAAGAAAAGCTCATATCATCCTGGTCCAAGAAACATGGGCCAAGGCATCCACTGACCTGGAAGGGTATAGGGCCTTTAACATCCCCACAGTTAACTATAATATAAGGGGGCGTCCTTGTGGGGGGATTGGATGCCTGATCTCTGAGAAACTTGAGCCGATGGAAGTAATAGAAATACCGGGGGGCCCAGTAGCCCTGGGGGTAGTAATCAAACTGACCAAGTACGCCCTGGTGGTGATAGCAGCATATGTGCCCCCAACTAATGCAGGATCATATGATCCTTCTATGTGGGCTGGGCTGCAGGAGTTGATGGATAATTTAGAAACCCAATACCCCGGCAGGATGATTGTTTGGGCTGGGAACTTCAACGCCCTGTTAGGGCCAAATGACCGGGCGTTGGAACCATACTGCCAGTGTCTCGCATATACTTTAATAGGTAGCCTTAATTCAAGGCGCTCCAAAGATCACCGTATTAATTCGGCAGGTATACAGCTGGGGAAACTGATTTATAATCATAACTTATATGTATTGAATGGGACTGCCGCTAGCGATCTGGAAGGAGAGTTCACCTACCTGGGTGCTGCAGGTTGTAGTGTGGTCGATTATATCATGGTCTCTGGCCCAGTGCTTGCAGATATCGCAGACTTTAGGGTCAGGGACAAGTTAATGGGAGATCACTTTCCACTATTAATGACCTTATCTGGGGGTGGCGGGAGTGTTGGCCCAGCTATGGGGCAGGAGCAGGAGTCCCAGTATAACTCTGGGAATTATATCTTCTCAGAAGTCCACAGGACACCAAAATGGGATGAAGCCATGGCTGCGTCACTGGCCATCTTTCTAGGGACATCTGAGGTAGCCTCACAGAGAGCAGCGTTGGTTGCAGCAGCTGACCCAGTTAAGGCAGTAGAGATATATGACCAGATGGGAACCCAGCTGCAGGAGCATATTAGGGCCTGCAGTCAGGTTGGTCCCAAAGTTAGGATAGGCATGGGTAAGCCATGGTTTGATAGGGAATGCTGGAGGGCCAAGGCGCGATTAAAAAATGTGTATAAAGAGTATAGCAGGGTCCACTTACCCAGACCACCACCAGAGAAAAGAGGATATTGAGGTACCTCAAAATAAATGTTTACATTCTGTTTTGGGGGTTTCTTTTACATTTCCAGTGCCATTGTTGAGGCTTAAGACAGGAGTTGATTGCTTGTGGTATAAAATATCTTCACGAATGTTGAATTATTGGTTTAGGCATACTCACCGTTGCGACTGCCTAAGATGTGTTTACTGGAAGATTTTGATAAGGAGAGTTACAACCAATCTCTCTGGTTTTTATATGTGGGTTATACTCTGAGGATGATGGGTTTGGGAAATTTTATTGATAGTAACCAAAGATTTTTTTCTAAGGAAGATAGGTTCTTAATTGCTCAGCATATTAAAGATACAGCCAGACAAAACGATTTTGCGGCCATAAATTTTTCTCATATAGCCCCATTTTATATCTTGATTAAACATTTGTGGGGGAGGGAAGAATATGTTAAGCCTGAATTAAAACTGAAATTATGTCTGGTTTTGAACAGGATGTGTTTCGAACAAACGCCCTCTGCAATCATAGAAGGCCGTCGCTTTGATATACCTAGAAATCTGAGATTCTGTCCAATGTGTCGGAATAGAATTCAGGATACTATCCATTATATGTTAGAATGTCCACTATTTGATTAAATAAGAGCACAATTTCTATTACCTTTTCCTTCAAAGATTAATACCTTCTCTAAACAAGAAAAGTAATTTGGATTTTCCAACAGGCAAATGAAGATTTTCTGGTTCGCCTAGCTTTATTTGCCTTGCAAGCAGAAGAAATCCGAAGGGTATTTGTTTCCAGTGCTAACTGTGACAAAATTACCTGAAATTAATGGAAAGGTAGGGTGGGCTGCAAGTGCTGTTTCGCTGAAACAGCTTGTTTGACTGTTTAGATTTACTGACTTTACTGGTTTTAAATCGGTTTTAATGCAAATTTAGGTTAGGTTGGTTCTTTGGTCTGGGACATCCTTTGGTTGTTTGCATGGATTTTTACTTCAAAACTGCAGAGTTTTATTATTAACTTTTAGATTGCTCTTATGTGTTTGGGATTTTGATTTTAAGTTTACTTTAGGAATTTGTGTTTTATATTTGTATGTACTATGTGTTGTGGATTTGTATGTTATTTGTCTGGCTATGACGAAAGTATAAATAAACAATTGATTGACTGAAGGGAGGAATTGATGGTTTTATTGTGTTTTGGTTTTAAGTTATGTGTATCTTATGCTTTTATATTGTACACTGCCCCAAGCTGCCTTGACAGGAGGGGGCAGTATAAGAATTTTTAATAATATATAAATAATAAATAAATAAAAACATTCTAAAGGGGGTGGGGGGGAAGACAAAGGGGGAAAGCATCCTCCCCAACGAAAGGGAAAAGGGTTTGGGCACACACTGACCCAACTCTTGTGAATGGCATGAGAAGGGTGTAGCTGTCCGCCTGCAGCTGTTGTTGTTTACACGTGATTGTGTCCCTCAAGGGTCCATGCATGTGGTGTCCTTAGCAATGCTATCCTTAGCGATGTCTGCATGGGTGTCCCATCCCATGATTTCTGTGGCCAGTTTCCCCCTTCAGGTGTTCCTGGTGTGCCTTATCCCTGCGGCCCTGTGCTGCTACACATCCCACTGTATCTGGTTTGTCTTCCCCTGTGACCCCTTTGTATGGGACTTTTCCTATCCCATGGTAATGGTTTGCTTCCATCTGGGCATGTGCCCCATTTCCTTCCCCCAAGATTGGAGTATAGAATAGCTTGTTCTGAGATGGGATGTAGATTGAGCTGAGATGGTCAGTTTCAATATCATGATATACATGAGTAGTGACCAATGACAAACATTCCACTGATAAAAGGAGAGAGATGGAAACCAGCAATTTGGGACAGATCTCACCCACTATTTAACTTTTCAGAACTGATAATTTCTTCTTCAGGGATCTTCATGATCCTCACTTTTGGGATCCCCTTCCTTCTACGCAGGCTACCAGAACCTATTTTGTACCAGCAGTTTCCAGGTAGACTGCCTGGAATCATCTAGAATCTTGCCCTGGCACTCCCCCTCCCCTCCTGTCCTCCTCATAGACTTTTTTACTCATGAGAGGTGGAAGGTAATACAAGGAGGAGGCGGAGCCCTGTCTACCTTAGTAACTTCCAACCGCTTTTGGTGATCTGGAACACCTCGCACTTGTTAAAGTGATCTTGTCAGCACTAGTATCCAATTCAATCTACATCCCATCTCAAAATTAGCCATTCTATACTCCAATCTATCTTGGCTGCTCTTTACCCTTGAAGGGAGCCAATAGGCTTCAGCCCTTTGGGGCTGCATGGCCACCAACCGCTTGCCTGGGTCCTAAAAGGAACAACATGTCAAAAAGTCAGGTTTTAAAAGGTGCCTGTCCTGCCCAGCTTCACCCTCAATCTTGGACCAGCACATGAAGTGTATCAGCTGTCTGGGCAAGGCCCACAATACCAGGGCCTGCAGAGCCTGTGCTGCCCTATCCATGAGGGCCAGAAAAGACAGGATGTTACAACTCAAGAACATCCAAGCAAACGCTACAAGAGGGGACTGTGAAGTGGGACTGCTTAGACTCCCTACAGCCCAGCCTAGACAGCTTACTACGGGAAAAACCATGGGCACTGACTACCCTGTCCTACACCAAGGGGACCCTCAGCACCGAGAGTGGCACTGGCACACTGGTTCCTCCCCCTTTGCCCAGGACCTCACTCACCTTGGTGCATGACACTCTCTAGGGTCCTGAAGCACCAACCAACACTTCACAGCAACCTCCCATCATTGCTGAGCCAGTGGAAAGGAGTAAATTTATGTCACCAATGCAGGGCTCTAAGAAAAATAGGATCTGATCTGCATTTCCATCATCTGATTCAGACCTGTGGAGGGCTCCCCTGAGTAGGACCTTGATGGTGGAGACTGTATGCAGAGGACGAGCCCACGTTTCCCTTCGTCTCCTCCACCAGGACCTGACCCTGCAGCAAGCCCACCATGACACGACAGCACCGTGAAGCACCTAGTCCTACGCACCGCCCATGCGTCAGGGAACCATCACGTCCCCATTTTGGTTCCTACTATGATGATAGGGGTGCTTTCCCATGCTCCTGCTGTTCCCCCAAAGACTGGAGGGAGTCTTCCTTCAATAGGGAACAGAGATACAGGCACTATGACGGACATTGTGATCACCAGGGTTCCTAGTTTTCTGCAACAAAAAAATTGAAATTCTCTGATAAAAAACAAAACAAATTATCTGAAAAAAACCAAAATCTCTGTTTTTCTGTGATGAAATATAAATGTTAGTTGACTTTCCCTTACAACAATATATGCAGATATGAGTTGGAACACCACATTTTATTGTAATATTTTCATTTTCATGCAATTTTGCAGCTACCTGTCCCACCAAGAGTAAAATATATATATATATATATATATATATATATATATATAAATTTGAGATCTGTGGCACCACTCTAAATGTAGCGCCCCTCCCCCCATAACACATGTTTTTAGGTTGCTTCCTCTCCGCTGCCCTGTGCTCGCTGTCTCCTCCCCCAGCCTGGTCCCAGACCACTCTGCCAACCAGAAAGGGGGACCATATAGAGGCTGGCACTTGGGGACGCTGCTATGGGGCCAATTAGGTCCATCTCCTGTCCCCTTTTCTCAAGGTCCAGAATACCTGACTGCCCCAACTCATAGTTCACCTGCTCTCCACCCACCCACAGGAGGCCTGTGGCACCCCTCCAAATGCAGAGCCCCTGTCCCTCCATGGGTTGTCTTCAGGTTGCTTCCATTCGCCTCAGCTCCACTCTGTGTCCTTGCTGCCCCCCGCTCACTGTGTCCTCCTCCCAAACCTGTATGTTTTCTGCAAAATTCTCTGGGGGAAAAAAACCCAAAATCTGTTTTTCTCTGGTTTTCTGTTGCAAGGCGAAATCTAGGAACCATGGTGATCACTCTCAATCTAGAAACTATCTTTCTAGATCTCATAGCAGATCTCCTGACTACAGAAGAAGCCATAGATGCTGACAAAGAGAACACTCATACTTGCCACAACATGCTCCCAGACACAGATGTCATTCTTTTTAGGGACAGATCCCAAAGCCCAATGTATAAAAGACCCTCCCCACCTCTGCCTACTCCTGCGCAACCACCTGCACTGATATCCAGTGAACCAGTGAGGAAAACCCAAGACTAGACAGAAAGGAATGTGAGCTGGTCAACCATATAATCCTTGCCTACTCACCTTTTAAGCCCCTGGTGGATTCTGTACCACCACTGCAGTCCTGGAGCCAGGGAAGGGGTAAATAGATCAGTGCCACTGCACCCTCTCAGTGGCTCTCAGTCAGCACGGAGAGCAGGGCAGCAAACCAGGGAAGGGGGAATCTGAGCCCAGCCCTGCTGTACCTTCTCAATGGCCCTGGATCAGAGCTGGGAGTCAGGCAACTGCCTCCGCCACAAACCCCAGAGAGTGAACGGATCAAATATGACCCCACTCCAGCCCATCTGAATGCCTCCTGGTCAATCTCACCCACAGGAACTCCAAGACTGAGCACATCCAGTCTGACCCCCCCTTCTAGCCCGACACACACCCAGTCAGAGTGCATCCAGTCTACTCCCCCTCCAGCACAGATGCACACCCTGCAGTGGGGGCACCTAGCCCATTCCCGCTCCAACCCAGTGGAATGCCTCCTTCCATTTCTTACTCCCAGGCCTCTGCCAGGCTCTCTAAAAGCATCCCACTCTGACCCCCTTTTAGCCCAGACACATGTTTATTTATTTATTTATTTATTTTATAAATTTCTACCCCGCCCCTCCTGCCATGCAGCTCGGGGCGGCTTACAATATTAAAACATACAATAAAATTTTAATATTTTTTTTAAAACACCATATTAAAATATAAAACAGGGCAAAAAAGATCACTACAAACATAAATAGGTGGGGGAACTAAAACATTCCCCTACCCCTCCCTCCCAAAGGCCTGGGCGAACAGCCAGGTCTTACAACTACGCCGGAATGTTAATAGGCTAGGAGCCAGGCGAGCCTCCTCTGGAAGGGAGTTCCAAAGCCGCGGCCCCACCACCGAGAATGCCCTCTCCATCCTTGAGACCGAGCGCACCCAGTTCAGCCCATACATGTGCCCTGTGGTGACTATTCATTTCCAAATAGCCTCTCCTACCAGTCTAGATTATGCCCCTTGGAGGCTATAACCTGCCAGTGGTGCTCCCTTTGGCATGTGGGCTGGGCCTGGCTACATCAAACCCCAGACTTTGGTCATGCTCATGTGCCTCCAACTTTCCAGCTCCAGGCTTGCCGGCATTGCAGGCACCATCTTGGACAGCACATGTGGTCTTCTTGGGTGCCACCATCTTTGAAAAGGTCACCCATGCACTGTGGACACTGTCCCACAGGTGGCCATTTTGGTGAGGGGCAGCTGCAGCTCATGCATGCATGTAAAGAATAAATAAATGCAGGATCACATGGTTGCCTGGGGGCCACCATATCAGTCACAGGACCCACAGGGCACTGTCACATTGGCTACTATCTCAAAAAAAAATTGGGCAGCAACTGTCTACCCAATTTCCATATAGCCCTTGTGGAGAAATGCTGAGCCTATAAATTAAGGTATTGTTAAATTGGGTAGATGAAAGGGTTAAAGTGTCATAGAAGGGAGGTAGGATGTGATGATGTCATTAGAGGAGAAGGGATAAGTCAATAAATTTAAAGGTAGGAAGTGAATGCTGGGGAGGGAGAAAAAAAAGTTGAGTTCAGTTATCCTGGAGGGTGTACAGGGGAGAGAAGCAACAGTAAATGCCTGGAAGGAATCATCTTCTGAGATAAAGCATACTGAGATAAGAGGATACCTATGCCATACTTTAAGTGTCTGTAAAGTAGCCTGGAAGATATATGAAAGTCTAAGTGTTGGGTTGAATCTAAGACTTTTCTTTACTATGATCAACCCAAGAGGATTTAGGGTTTCCTTAGGTTCATCTACTTTGAATAATAAAAGAAAAGATTATTTACTATTTTTAACAAGAAGGACTACAGTGCGTGTCTGGTTAAAACCCCATGCCTACACTACCTTAGTAACTGTAACAACTAAAAAAACCGGGTCTGCTATGTGTTGAGACAAGGTAGCAAGGGGGTGAATGTTTCAAGATCTTATGTGGATAAAAGTAACAAATGGTTGTTGGATTAAAAATATTACTTCACAATAGTGGTAGAAAACTCAGGGAAACTTCAGATGGGGCTAATAAGGCTTTCATCACACCCCTTTTGGAAGGGGACAGAGCCTCTCCAGAACAGGAATAAGGGGTGCAGCTGAGGAAGATCAGGACTGTACACAGGAAGCGAAAACAAGGACCATCTCATGCCTAATACCCCATCAGGGCCACTGAGGGGAGGCAAAGCCCAATTGCAATGGTCCCCCCCCCCCCCTACGGATGTACAAACACGCATGATGGGCTTACCAGTGGACACTGCCGTGCACATATAGGGGCTGGTTCAACTATCATACCAAATCAACATCCTTTCACACACGGTGGGCTCCAGGGTGGGCATGCACCCACTCTCAACACCAACACAGGAGCTGAAACTGCAAACCAGCGAACAGCCGCAACTGGGTCCTGTAAAACACTCCTACCCTTCAGGGGGAGTTCCAAGACAAGTGGAGAAAGGGAAGGAGCCCACCAGGAGGCTAAGCTCCATAGATCTGGTCAGGATCCCAAACCAATCCCCATCCATGAGTCAGACCTCTCAGAATAATTTGAGAGCAAGGAATCTGTAAGCCCCCAACCCAAAGATGAGGGGAAACAGGAGAATCTAATGAGAGGACAGGGTGCTGCTACCATCACCCAAGTCAAGTGAAGACTCTTGCTCAGAGGAAGGTGAGACCTCTAGCCTGGAGTGGAAAAGCAGGGCAAGCAAAAGCAACTGCTCTCTTTGAACACCTGAACAAGCTGCACCACAAAATAATGGACACCTTGAACCTGCAATCCATGTAGGAGGAACCACAAGAATTGATGCAGGCAATTGATTCCTGCTAGTACACGGTCACTGAAAAATAGGGTGTTTTCCTCTTCCCAAGGCCTACAAAACATTTTCACCAGGCAGACCGAGTCAGCCCTGCACAGGAGGACCCACATATTTTCAGGGTCAGCACTTCAAGACCACATCTACCTACATGAGCAGTCATACAGTCATGGCTGGACAAGCTGCAGGAACAAAATCTGTCTGGGAAGAAGAAAGCTTCACTACACAAGCACAATTTCCTAGCCACATCATACACGGCAGATGCATCTCTCGACATGATGCACAGGCCTTGACTGCAAACACAGTGAAGTAACAGATGGCATAGCCCAAACCCTTATAGAGAGATTACCACTCCAAGGCCCTACTAGCAGCAACACATTTTGCGGACCAAAAATTAATTGGAGAGACACTAGACAGATACCCCTACTCAGGGCAGCAGAGAAGAAAAAGAAACCCTTGCACACGCACTCCTCAGGTAGGATAGTTTGGAGCCCCTTTGGCTCTGTTCCCCAGGAGACCTACCTTGGCCCTTTCCACAAGGGCATGCAAAGACACAAGTCCAGGTAGCAATGGTGTGGGTGCCCTAATGCTCATAGAACCATAGATAAGCACTCAGGGATCACAAACCCACCAATGAGGGCAAGCAGGGCTATTGAGTTCTGGGGCTGCCAGGAAAGGAGGAATTTGGGACCAGGAGTGGGGGGAACAGTGTCAGAAGTAGCCCAGACAGGAAGGCATGTGGGGAGAAGTGGGATCCAGGACTGCTGGGGGAGAAGCAGGATCAGTGGGCCTTGGAACTGTTGGGCATGGATGGAGGGAGGGAAGAAGTGGGGCTACCAGGACAGAAGGGGGAGGATCTCGGGCTGCTTGTGGTGGGAGAGTGGGGGCAGTGGTCTCTGGGACTGCTGGAAGGGGTGGGGAGAGGAGAAAGTGTGGTTTGGGGCTGAAGCGTGCAGCTGGAATTAGGTCATTTGGGCACAGAGCTGCCAGGACAGAAAGGGGAAAGAGAAGTGGGGTTCAGGGAACAGAGGTAGACACCTCCAAGAGCTGGTGAAAGAGGGAGCGACAGAGGAGACAGGACTCAGAAATTATAAAGAAGTGGGACTAGGAGATGGAGATGACAAAATGTGAGAAGACAGAGCTGGAAATGGGAGTTTGAAAAGATGGGGGAAGGGAAACAGAGGAACTAGGGAAGAGGGGAGGTGCTGTTTGAGACACTAGAAGCAGCACCCTTTTGCCACATAGTGCTACTCTCAGAGCAGATGCAATTCAACTAGCTTGAGCACAACCTGTATTGTTCAACACCTAGGAGCCTTGGCTTTGCTTTCATAGACTAACCCAGTTCTAGGCTCCTGAGAAAGCTGCAAAACTCACTTTCTTGGCTCATCTTTCCCACTTGGATGAACAGAGAATCTATTCTTTCATTTATTTTTAAAAATAAATATAAAAATACTCTTAAAGACATTGTAATCCATACTGGGAGAGAGAGAGGGACTTAAACTAATGTTCCTGAAGACAGCCTTGCACCAAGCACACACAGTTTATAAGCAAATGCTACTTTAACAATTGTCAGTCAAGTCCTCCTAGCAGCTCCAAGTATTGGCCCTCTCTGAAAACTCTGTTGAAAGAGTGCTGTTTCAGTGCACTCTTCCAACAATAAGAAGTTAACTTTTAAATTATAACTCCTAGGGATAGTAATAAAAAGCACAACAGACATCTTTTAAAAGGGTATATGCAAACATGTGGATTTTCCCCCCTGCACCAAAGCAAATAAAATTCTCCTGCTGCCTTCTTCAAATGGCTCTGTAATTCTCACCCATGTGTTCTCGTGAGAGCTCACAAGCCAGTTCTGGTGTTCCACTAGCTGTTAAATCATAAGCAAATGCCACCCCTTAGACGTTACTATCTTGCACACAGTTACCCCTGCTTTCTCCAAATCCACAGTTCCTTCCAATCGCTTGATGTGGTTAGATGTCCAGTCAGGGAAGGTTTTCAACTAGTATGACAATGGCATGAAAAAGTGGTTTTAAAAGCTGTGTAAAATGTGATTGCAAGTTACCAAAGAAAGACCCCCATGATCTGTACATGCTTTGTCTAGGGGAGAGGTGGGGTAGCAAAATTTTAAAAATAAATAAAATAAAATAAACCAGTGGACTAAAGGCTTGTTCTCTCTTGACATTAAGAGCACAGTGTGAGAGACACTTGAGGCTGCTAAGCTTATTAGTAGAACACACTTTAAAAGGTGGAGGCATAGATACACTTGTTCTGCTGGCTCATCCTGTTTCTCAGCCACCTCTAAAGGCTTCTGTGTCAAAAGACTTGGTGTCAAAAACTATGAAGATGAAGGATATGACATAAAAAGAGTTGATGTCAAGAGATCAGTCGGAGTCTGAGGTACACTCATGTTGAAAGTCAATCACACAGCCTCATCCTTTCTCTGAGGATTCTCCATCAAACCCAGTGCCACCTGATGTTCAACAATATTCACTAACTGTGCTTAGGGTACCTTATTATTATTAATATTATTTATGTATATAGCACCAGCGATGTACGTGACAGTTCTTTTTAAAAGTACAAAAGGGAAGAGAGATAAGGGGAAAGAAAAGACATTTTCCAGAGAACATGGGAACGACCTAGAGTATCCTCAGCACTATCAGAAATACAGCACAGAGTTTGGAACATAGACCAAATACAAGCACCAGCACAAAATATCCCACTACTATCTTCACCTTCCCATACAAGCCCATCTTCTATGAATTCTTATGAGTATGTCAATGAAGGTGTAGTTCCCATTATGAAAAGTAAGATGTCTCCTTTTCAACCTCCACGTCCAACATGGCTTGTGAACCCATGTCAAAGTCTCTTCCACAACACACACAAGCGGCCAGCAGCAGATTACACAACACCTGTGTATCCTCCACCATCACATTTCTATTCCCCATCATGGAGGCATGAGTTGGGGAAATTTGGTTCATAGCCATACTGGCAGGGCAGAGAGCAAAACAGCTTTAGGAATGACCCATTAGTTGAACAAGCAGGATAGAACACATTCCATCCAACTGAGCAGGAACACAGAACTTATTTGGCATTGGGCAATTCCAAAGTAAATTGACATAGTGGCTGGGAAACAATGTAAGAGCAGACAGATTGATCTGGATGAAGTTGCAACATTAACGGATACTGTACCCAACGGTTTTCAAAACTTTAGTAAGGAGGTGGAGTATCCACTCCATTTGCAACATGAGAGAAAACAAAGCAGCATCCAAGGTATTGCATGAGAGCAGGACAAAATACAGAGTCCCTGGGGGATGCTTTCCAGATCCATTGGGGAATGGGCATGATGCATGTTTTCCCACTGAATCCTTTGATTGCAAAGGTGATTCAAAAGGCTGTACTAGATCAGGCGAGCCACTATGATTTTAATAGCATCCACATGGGGCAGAGAACCATGATTTCTGGAAATAACATTAATAGCAGCAGAAACAATTTTACTACCAGTGAAACCAGATATTATTAATTCAAGAGAGCGGGTACATGTTATATCAAAATGTGGAATGTCTGCATCTGACAGTTTGGCTGTTGTGTCCAGGTTTACAGAATAATTAGGAATACAAGATCTTGACTGTGCTACAACACATTATAACCTTTCACTCAGCAAACTTACATGTTAAAATGGAAATAATTTAGTTTGTGTAAATTGGGAATTAATAACAAAAATTAGATATTACTCATATTTTGACCTACATTTGGCAAGAAAGGGAATATCAGTTCCTTCTTTAAGGGCTCCGTTGTCAGCAACCTCTAGGCATAATACATTAATTGGCAGGTACTTGGTTTTTACACATCTTTTAGTGAAAAGGTTCTTAAAAGGAATAAATAATGTTTTCCCAAGATTGAAAATAAATTGATGCTGTCTCCTTCTGAATGTCAAAGACACCTTTGCATTTACTTACATTTAAAACTATATTTTTGATAGCTATAATCTTGATTCAGAGAGTGAGTGAATGAATTGCCTTCAATGTAATAGATCCACCATACATGCATTTTCACCACGATAACGTAGTAATTACATTGGATCCATCCTTTTTACCGAGGAGTATTGAGTTTTCATATGCAGCAGCAAATAGTTTTACCCATTTTTGTTACCAAAGCCACATGCATCAGTAAACATGAAGCAGAAACATTCACTTGATGTCAGACGTACATTGTATTATTTACAGAGAACGACTACGTTCAGAAAAAGGTTTTATTTGGGTGTTTTTAAATGAGCACGCCAGGGGTGGTGGTATCCATGACTGCCGAGTGGGATGGGTGTAGGGCACTCATGCATGGGAAGAGCTTCCTATGGGTAGGTGTCTTATATGGGTTACCAAACCTCTTGCATGGAAATAAGGGACACACCAAAAATGTTCCCTTTATTTTAAGAAACAATTTACAGAAAAATCATTTCCCTGAGTTTATCATGTATGTATGTATGTCTCGCTCTCTAGTGTACATTTTCTTCTGCCATCATCATATCATAATACTAAATGTTTTAAATGGTACACACCTATTTTAATAAATAGAATATGGGTCACTAGGTATCCTACACCTGTGATTTGGTTTTGCTGTACAGTAATCAGCACTTGGCTGTGTGGGGGTGGGAGTAGGGTTGCCGCCTACGCACATTTTTAAGGAGCACTTGTGAAAAATACATGTTCAAGCCCTGCAACATGTATTTTCCATAAGCACATTTTAAAGGAACACTTAAGCGGCAACCCTAGGCGGGAGAAGAAAAGATCGCTGGTTCAGACAGACTCTTGTCCCCGGCGCCTACGCGGGAGTCGAATTCTACAAAGGTTACCCGCGGCTGAGCCGGAGCCAAAGGCCGGGCAGACAGGAAGCAGAGCGAGGGGGAGGAGCGCTTGGGCTGCGCCTCCCCTTTGAGAGTCCCGCTCGCACTGGGTGTGCACGTGACCTGTCCCTTGCTCACAGCCCCGCCCTCACATCTCGCGACACTTCCGATGCGTCCGGTGCTAATAGGGTCCGCAAGTTTCTTGCTGCCAATCTCCGCCTGTCAGAGACGCCCCTTGAGCGGCGCGTCCAGCGTACGTGGCCAGGCTGCCCTGGCAGAAGCGGCAGCTGAGAAGGTGCTGGGCTCGCTGAGGGGAGGAATGAGAGCGCGCCGCTAGCTCGCTGGGCGGGAACCGGGATGATGGCAGCGGCAGCGGTGGAGCTGGAGTCCTCCCTGGAGCTAAGCTTCTCCGGCGGCGGCGGCGGCGGCGCGGGGCTCGGGTCGCTGCCTCCCGCGCGCTCTCGCATCTTCAAGATCATCGTCATCGGAGACTCGAACGTGGGGAAAACGTGCCTGACGTACCGATTCTGCGCGGGCCGCTTCCCGCAGCGCACCGAGGCCACCATCGGCGTGGACTTCCGCGAGCGGGCTGTGACCATCGACGGGGAGCGCATCAAGGTACCTACCTACCTGCCTCATCGTTGCCAGGCCCTCGCCGGGAGCCCGACCCCGCTACCTCTCGCCCAGCTTCTCTCTCCCGCATCGCGGGGAAGGGAGCCTGGCGTGGGGACCCGGCGCGCCTTGGGGTTGCCGTGGGGCACCGGGACCCATAGCCCTGGTGGCAAGGGTTTGAGGCCTCGCGTCCTCTTCTCTCCCAGTAAAAGGCATACGTTTTCCGAGCTGCTGCACGCCCGGGTGGCCTCCTGGCATCCCTCCAGCCTGGGCTCTCGGGGCCGCCTAGCACTGACTAAGGCCGCTTTTCATACTGCCCGCGAGGAGCGGGCAGAAGATTTTGCCTGTTACTCTGTGCGTGGGGGTTGGTGGGGATGCGCTGGCCGTGGGAGCAGGCACCTCCACACTTACATGAGATGCTCCCCCACATGGATGATGGGTGTCCATGCATGGAAGCATCTCATGTAAAAGCGGCTAAAATATGAGAGGCCAGTTCCTGTTGAAAATCATAGCCCTGAGGGCATGTATTTGATGATAAGCAGATGAACCTATAGGTTCGATATATCAGCTAGGCATTTTCTTTAAGTTTTATCTGGGCCCCAGAGCTTGTACTAATTTTCAAAGCGACTCCCAAGAGGAAAAAGCTTCCTGATCCATGACATACAATCTTATCAGGTGATTTTATGAATTTTATTTCCCCAACAGCTTCCCTTGCTGGTCAGGCTGCAGCTGGGGCTAATTATGTTTTATGTTTCCCCTCTTCCCCCCCCCCCCTCCTTCTCTCCTGTCCTCCTTTCTTCCCACCTCCCTTGAGGAAATCTCCAACCCTTCCACTTGCCCTCCTGACCTCCGTTGCTTCCACTGTCACCCCTTTCCTCTTGCACATCAACCTCTTCCCTCTGTACTGGCTCCTTCCCTTCTGCCTTCAAACATGCCACTCTCTCTCTCCTATCCTAAGACAGTCCACTCTTGACCCCCTGACCCTTCTAATTACCGTCCTGTCTCACTCCTTCCTTTTGCTTCCAAACTTGTTGAATGTGTTATCTGATCCCGCTGCCTCAACTTCCTCTCCACCAACTCCTCCCTTGAACCCCTCCAATCGGCTTCCATCCCTTCACTCTACTGAAACTGCTCTCGCTAAGATCACCAACGATCTTCTTGTGGCTAACTCTTATTGCCTCTGCTCCATTCTTGTCCTCCTTGACCTCTCTGGTGCCTTTGATACTGTTGACCACTCGCTCTTGCTGAACTCACTTCACTCCCTTGGCTTCCGTGACTCTGTCCTTGACTGGTTCTCCTCTTACCTCTTTGACCGCTCCTTCAATGTGTCTCTTGCCAACTCCACCTCCTCCTTTCCCCTCTTGGTTGGTGTTCCCCAAGGCTCTGTCCTTGGCCCTCTCCTCTAGCTACACCCTGTCTGTAGGCAAACCCATTGCCTCCCATGGCTTCCAATATCAGCTCTATGCTGATGACACTCACTCTCTCTCTGTTCAAGCTCGCCTCACCAGCTGTCCCTCTGACATCTCTACCTGGATGTCTCAACGTCAACTCAAACTCAGCATGGCTAAAACTGAACTCCTTCTCTCGCACACACCCCCCCCCATCCTTACTCTCTCTCCTCCCTGTCGAACCTTATTGATGGGCTCACCAACCTTCCCATCCCAAGTTCAGCCGAACCGAACTCCACCGAGCCGAACCCGAACTCAGGTTTCGGACCGAACATCCGGGCCGTGTTCTGTTCGCCCATCCCTAGTAGTTAGTTACCCTCATCAACAGTACAGTTGTCTACAGAAACTGGAGCTTCTAGCACAGTCGTCATGACACTGTTCAAAATGCTGTCTTACAAAAGATGCAGATGACCATGGTACCAACATTGTATAATTAACTCTAATGCTAGATTTTTTTTGCTGTTCTTATTTTTATAGCTCTGTATAAATCTCTTGGGGTTTTATCTATGCCGGGAAACTGGCATCAGTGTAACTAGACTTCAATTTTTCTGTGATCTGGTTATGTTGATTCAAGTTTTCTAACTTTCACAGAACTTTAGCATGGTCTTTATTAGAGGCAAGAACAGCTCTTGCTAGCATAGTTTCCTATGGAAAAAGGCTTACACAATCAGTGCTGGGGAGGTGCTAATCTTTTCGTTCACCTTCAATGAGTTTTCCTTCATCAAGAGGGGAGAAAATTGAGGAAGCCGAGGAGAGGAAATGGAAAGATGGGGGGGGGGGGGGGGTTGGTTCCTCACGCCCAGCATTCCACCAGCTCGGCTGTCTTTTCAGCTGCTCCTGGTGTCCTCGTATCCTCATTCTACCCAGCCTCCCATCTTTCCATTTGCTTTCAGTGTCCTTGTACCTATCATTCCAGCCAGCCCCTTGTCATTCCAGCTCCCTCTGGCCTCTTGTCATTCCACCCAGATGCCTATCATTTCAGACACTCCTTGAGACCTCTACCCATCGTTCTACCCTGCCCCCCCAATTACAGTTACTCTTTGTGGTCTCCTACCTGTTACTCCACCTAGCCCCATGTAATTCTAGCTGCTCCCAGTGGTCTCATATCCATCATTCCACCCAGCTCCCCATAATTTCAGCCATTCCCAGTGTTCTCGTATTGTCATTCCACCCAGCCTCCTGTCATTCCAGCTGCTCCTGGTGTCTTTGTACCTGTCATTCCATCCAGCTTCCCATCATTGAGACACTCCTGGAGACCACCTACCTGATTTTCCACTGAGCTCCTTATCACTCCAGCTGCTCCTGATGTCCTCCTACCCATCATTCCACCCATTCCCGTGTCATTTCAGCTGCTCCTGGTGGTCTCGTATCTATCATTCAACCCAGCCCCCCTCCCGCCCCTTGCTGTGCAAGGATCTGGTGTACTGACATGAGTCACCTGTTCTGCTGCATACAGATTTCAGAATCTGCCTTGGACACATTGTGGAAACACTACACCAACTTTTTGGGCCCTCCATGTGAACTTGTTCTGCTGCATACAGATTTCTTGATGCACTTTCCTCTATGCACCTTCCTTGACTTCTAGTGTATACACATACGGTGTTGGTGTGTATGTTAGGTGTGTTTCTCCAGAGGAATACTAACTATGATTTTTGTAACTTCTGCACCCCTTTGCCTTGCCACATCCTAGGAACACTACACCCACTCTTTAGGCCCTCCACGTACACCAGATCCTTGCATGGCATGGGAGTTAAGGCGTTTGAGAGTTTCTTGAAGTGGCTTTTGAACTGCAAACCCTATAAGGTTTTTTGGGTAGCGTTCCCTAAAGGGTGTTTTGGATAGTTTTCTTCTTGAAAGGGTTTTTTGGTTGGGAAACTGCTTGATGATAGACTGTTGTGCCTTCATTTGTGCCTTAACTTACATTTTCCATGCCCTTTGCTGCTTGATGGGAACTGTAAGTGAAGTGATTCCCTAAAGGTTTTAGGAATTGTAGTGCCTTAACATACGTCCTTAACCTGTGCGGAACACCATGCAGTGTTCCCTTTTCTTCTGCTGCCGCATTCTAATGCTGAGCAGTGCAACCCTTTAGCTAAGACACACACACACACACACACACACACGCGGCAAAAATACTCCTCCTCTTACTCTCGCATGTTCTCAAGATCCACTTAGCCAAAGAGTTGCACTGCTCAGCGTTAGAATGCGGCAGCAAAACAAGAAAAGGGAACATTGCATGGTGTTCCACAAAACCCGTGGGATACCCAGGGTGGTGGCAGCAGCTAGACAGGGGCAGGCAGACAAAAAGTCAGGGGGTGGGGGCAGAAGTACACACACCCCCATTCCACCTAAGCCTTTGCCGGGGGAGGGACTCACAGGGAGTCAGAGGCATACACGCACACGCAGTCTCACACACAGGTACCCCTTCTCTCCCACCACCCTTTGCGCCCCCCTCAACATGCTCCCCTGCACCCCCTTTTAGTGCCAACTGCTTTCCCCCTGCCCTGCACCCGAGACCCCCTCCCCCAGCACATGCGCCCCTGTCCCCCATCATCACCCACTGTATCACCTCTTCCTTATCCCCCTATCCCGCCATGGGAAGTGCCCCCTTGCCTCCCCTTCTCACTGGCACCCACTTTCTGATCTCCCTCCACACCTTGACAGCCCTCTCCTGCCCCTACTACATCTCAGTCTGGCACCCCGCTCTCCAAGCCAGACACCCTGTACCCCAGCCCCGGCTGTGCACGCTCAGGGCCGGGACGCTGCACACTTGGCTGCCTGGGCACACGGGAGAGTGAGCACGGTGGGCATGTGCTGAGAGGTGGAGTGTTCTACCTAATCTGGTCCTCTGTCTCCGAGATGTCAGCGAAGATGAGGTATCCCACGAGCAGGGTGAGCAGTGTGTCTCCTATGTTGCCGTGGCTGTCCTCTGAAACTTTCAACAGCCCCACTTCTCTTGGATAGTGAGGCATACTGGGAAGTGAAGTCCCAGTATGCTGCGCCTCTTCTATGCGACTGTGGCTGCCCACCGTAACTTTCAAAGACCCACTCCTCTGGGCTGCGCGTGCACATCTTGGATAGTGGGACTTCACTTTCCAGCATGCCTTGCTATCCAAGATGGCGGTGGCCCCGGCAGGTGCGTGTGCAGGGAGGAGCATGCCCGGAGAAGCAGGGCCTTTGAAAGTTACTGTGGGTGGCTGTGGCAGCATAGGATAGGTGTGGCAGCTGCCCGGGAAAAAAACAAGTCACTAAGCAGGGACGGCCCCAGCATCACTGGATCAGGTAAGCTGGATCCCCTGCTGCCCTAGACAGCTGGGAGGATGGCTGCAGCGGTCACACACAGACAGGCAACAAGGCGGGTCGTCGGGTGGGGGCAGCGGTGAAAGTACCTCCCCCCTTTCACCCAAGCCTCTGCTAGGGACCAGCTAGGGACAGCTACTGCCGCTCCATAATAAAAATCCACACAGCAGTGGCATTACTTACCTGAAAGCTTACAATGTAGATGGCCCACTTCCCTGATATATGTATCTACTGCCTGGGAGTGCTGGTGAGTCTGGGTTCCCCAGTGCTCATGCCAGGGACATGTCAGTTGCAAAGGCCAGCCCACTGCGCTTCCCCCTCCCTCATGGCCTGTGACCGAGGAAGTGTGTGGTGGCTGCCTCTGTGGCTGTGGCAGTCACGTTAGGAACTGCCCGTTTGCATCCAGCCCCGTGCTCTCCACCTGAGTGGGTACTCCGTAGTAGTGCCACTCAGCAGCCATGGACACTCCCACCCCCAGTCACCTTGCTTGCTTAAAAACACCCATTTACTTCACACATCCTTAGGGCACCTACACTTATTTCTTTCCCTCCACTGTTTGTACCAGCTATTTCAGATGGCTTCTGCCTGTTTTAGCACCCTCCCTACTTATTTTTGTGATCCTACTTGTAGCACTTCTCTAGAAATACTTTGGGGACAGGTGGTGGCAGGAAAACTGATGTGTTGTACATGCTGCTAGCATAGCCTTTACCCTTGCTCTTCTGGGGTAGATATTGGTCTTCCTTTCCTCAAGTAGCTGAGTGATCATTCTTCGCTACTGCTGCACTGAGTACTTCTCCAGCTGCTGTGGGAAAAACTGCGTTCCTGGAAAAAGAACTAAGTTAACATGTCACTGACAAAGAGAGCATCTTTGATCATTCACACCTACAAAAATGTACAGGCATTGTGGATTAAGGTTGCATTGTGAGTTAAGGTTCTTGGGTTTTTTATAAAATCCTCAGGTATAGAGAAGAAACGTAAGGGTTTGCTTCAAGTATGGGATTGTCAAGTTGCATTTTTCACTATGCACTTTTACCTTGCAGCAGTGCTCGGATGTGATGAACACATTAAAGGAATACCATAAAATGGCTTTCATTCACTTAAAATGCATTCTGAACTTTATCCACTCATTGAAGAGTAGAAACTGAAGCCCTGTGCCACACTTTGGCACAGGGCCCGCCATCACAGTTCCCAGCTGCCAAATGTTGGCACAGGATCGATCCCGGCCGTGGTGGCAGCTAGTGAAGGCTGTAACTTGGGAATGTCTCCAAGTCGCAGCCCACACCACAGCTGGGATTCGACCACCTGAGCGGAAGTAAAGCAGGCTTTCACATAGTGGACCTGGTCCAGAGCCCCAGCCACCATGGCTGCTCATCAGGAAGGGCTGCTGGGCGCAGGGGTGGGACCAGGACGATGCATGTCCATGCTTCTCCCTGGTGGCCTGACCCTGTCGCATTAGTTCAGGGGCCTAGCAGGATCCTGGCTGCGGTGTCAGCCCCTCTCCAGAGGGGGCGCGTCCGTGATGGCACCCAAGCGGCACAGATCAACATAAGTTATTTTACTGAAGTATTGAGAGAGCATCTAGTGACGTAAACGAAATGAGAGAATTTCCCATAAACTCTATTTCACATCTCGGAACTTTCCACCAGTCTGCAAAGAAAAGGAGACTTGTAGTCTCTCTTCTTTAATTATTTGGCATGATCCACATATAGATGTTTCCTTATCCTAACGCTGTCCTTGCTAAGAAAACTTTAGGAGAAATAAAAATCTGTTTGCAGGTTCATTATTGAACTCCTGTTGAGAGTCTGCGTGGACTAACAGTCTTGGGCTCCATTAGACTCTACAAACAAAAATTAGTACATTGATGGACATGTGCCTAAAATTAAAATGATTAACCTGTTTTCATCTGCCAAAATGCATCTATCAAAATTTAACATTGTTTTGGAAGTGGTAAGGTAGGAAGGGGTAAAGTGAAACTTGTACTGTTAACAGTAATATTATAGTGCCTGCTGGAGTTGGTTTGTTAGCAGAAGTGATTTTATTAAAGTACCCCCAAAAAACCCTCAAAACCTTTGTATTTGGTAAAGATGTAGAAAACTTCCTCTGATTCACAATTTAAATATACTTGACATTAAAAGGATTTTATTTGTGTTGCAGAGTCAAGCATTTCATAGATGGAAAATTCCAGATTCTAGCTGTCTTACAGCTGTAGTTCTGCCCCATTGTGTGTGTCTGTCTTGGCTAAGTGAGACACTGATTTAATGGGGAAAATATATTATGTAATTATTGAAAGATTGAATCTTAATGCATGTGCAACCAGCGGACAGAACTGCAATTGTAAATTTATTACTTCCAGTCTTTTTTGAGTATATGCGTTTGCAGCCTGACAATCTGCTTAAACACTGGGTGGCTGTACACATTATGGTACCCACAGAGCAAAGTGGAGCAGTTTGACCGAACAGACATACTGCTCTGTGTTGATGCTGCTACCCTATGGACTCCGATAACTGCTGTAATCCCATGACCCCAAACAGCACTAAGGATATGCAAGGCAAATCAAATACCAGTTAAGATTGTGAACTCTACAGATGGCATGAGGTGATCACAAGCCATAATTTGGGAATTTGTGATTGAAGGAAATCCTCTTTGGGCTTAGTTACATATAGTATTGTGTGTCAAATTCTGGCCTATACATCTATTTATTACTTTATAGTTTTTTTTTATCCCACCTCCTCCTGCTTGAAGTAGCTTACGTAGTAAAACAGTAAAATACATATCAAAGCAATACAAAATACAACCATATAAATGGAAACCAATAAACACAAAACAGTTCAAACAGTGTGCAGGTAGAATACAGAAAACCCACCCCACCCAGAACCACCTTCAACCATTCCCTTCCACCCCCACCCCCCTCCAGATGCCTGGCGGAAGAGCAAGGTCTTACACTAGCATCAGAACACAAGGGGATCCAGGCTGAGGCGTATCCCCGCTGGAAGCAAATTCCACAGCATCAGAAGGGCCGCAGAGAATGCCCGCTTATCGGTCACCACCTGCCTATAGCGAGAGACCTCCAGGAGGGCACATACACACCCCCAGGGGGCCAGGAAGTGAGGCCGTCTCTCAGATAGCTAGGGCCCAGGCCATAAAGGGCTTTATAGGTCAAAACCAGCACCTTGAATCGGGCCTGGAAGACTATAGGCAGCCAGGGCAGAGCCCGGAGCACCGGTGTAATGTGCTCCCAGCAACCTGGCCTAGCAAGCAGACGGGCCGCCGCATTCTGCACCAGTTCCAGCTGCTGGACCGTCACCATGGGCGGCCCCACGGAGAGCACATTACAATAATCTGACCTCTAGGTGACAAATGCATGGATGATAGTGGCGAGGGCAGAGTCAGAGATATAAGGGCAGAGCTGCCTCACCAGATGTAACTGGCGGAAAACGCTCCTAGCCACAGCCGACACCTGGGAATCCAGGCGAAGCTGAGGATCCAGGAGCACTCCCAGACTCTGCGCATGAGTTGCTAACACAGAGGGGACCCCGTCAGTGATGGAATGTAATTATTCAGATTAGTTTTCCTTTTTTAGTTACCATTTTATAATTACCAAAATCTTAGTGTCACTAGCGTTTCATTTTGGAAACCAAATCCATTGAGCTATTGCAGGAGTGGGGAACCTTTTCCCTCCCAGGGGCCACTTTGAAAATTAGTACAAGATCCAGGGGCCACATAGAAGTTGGGGGAGGGTGTGTTTAAGGGGTGTGTTCAGAAAGAAGAGAGTCCAGATCATGCACTCTATCCATACATGAATGCTCTCATCTGCTCCCTTACCCTGAGCTCAGGGTTTTTTTCAATGCTTGAGGGTAGGAACTGGATCCAGGGGACTGATCCAGGAACTGGGAAGGGACCACATAAAAACTAGCCACAGGCTGCATTTATCACCCAGTCCTGAGGTTCCTCACCCTGAGTTATTGGATACATTTTTAAGATGCGAGAACAGTGTTAGTTGGGAAGAAAGACTAGGTTTTAACATTGGAATAGATCTAGGTCAGTAAGTTAGTGAACGCAAAGTGTATTCAGAATACTTCAAGTCATTTATACTCAGTGGGGGTGGGGAATGCTTGCTCTTAAGGAATACCTGAATAGTCAAACCTTTCCATCTCTTGGTTTCATATTTACCAAAATAGCCAACCAAGATGTCAGTGTTGACAGTAGTGACAGCTACTTTTTGTGTGACATTCAGTGAAATTATACGTATTACACAGAAATGAAAATGCAGTAAATTAATTCCCGAAGTGTCATAATAATTTCTCTAATTGAGTTGTACCATTTATCTGTGAATGCAGATAACCTGTTGTTATGCATTCCTAATCTTGAAATCCCTTGAAGTCTCCTAAAAGGCCACCCTTGGAAAATACTCTTTTTCAGTAGCTGGAAAAGCTACAGGTGTGGAAGTCTGTCTGGTTTCTGTTCTAATGGAGAGAGCACCATGCTCTGAATCGCTTGAGTGTTAATGTATTCTAGTGTTGCCCCTCTCTAATAACCTGGGCTGTCAAAACTGGTCTGCTAGAGTTGAATAAACTTTGGGAGATTTTTCTAGTCCCATCTACAGTGCTGAGCCAGAACCACTAGGCTGAGACTCTGTGCTGCATGCAGGGCTCTTTAGGTCTCTACTCTGTCTAGATATTTTACAGCCCTGCTAAGAACCTATGTAACTTTAAGGTTGTTTTACCATAAAAACCTACGATCACATGGATATGAAAATCTGTTGTAAGCCCTTGAACTCTTCTGCAGCTTTTGAGTGTTTTATCAGGTGGGGAGACCTCTGGGTAGAAGGCACTGAGTTTAAAGCAACCTTTTTCACTTGCTTGTGGTGCTTGCAACAAACTTGCCATGTGCATTGTTTTGTGGAACAGTTATGTGGTATGAAAAGCCACAGAACTTAGGCTTGATTCTCAAATATGTTGCCAGGGCAAACTCCATCAATATTATTTGTTTTTTATTATTTATTTAAATTTATATACACACACACACACACACACACACACACACCTTCCCCTGAAGCTCAGGACAGTTATGGGGATGGGGCTTATTCTAGAAGAGTAATTTGGGATACAGCTGCAGGTCTACAATGTGATCAATATTAATAGTTGAATGATACGTTATTTGTCAGCATGAACTGAAGCCAATACTCTGTCTTGTTTTTTCTCCTCACTTCTCACTATTTTAGATCCAGCTCTGGGATACAGCAGGACAGGAGAGGTTCAGAAAAAGCATGGTCCAGCACTACTACAGGAACGTGCATGCGGTTGTGTTTGTGTATGACATGACAAACGTTGCCAGTTTTCATAACCTGCCATCATGGATTGAGGAATGCAAACAGCACTTGCTCACCAATGAAATACCACGAATTCTGGTTGGAAATAAATGTGATCTGAGAAATGCTATCCAGGTGCCTACAGACTTGGCTCAGAAATTTGCTGATACTTACAGCATGCCTCTATTTGAAACTTCTGCTAAAAATCCCAATGACAATGACCAGGTGGAAGCCATATTTATGACACTTGCACATAAGCTCAAGAGCCACAAACCTCTGATGCTTAGTCAACCTCCAGATAACAGTGAGATTCAATTAACACATGGACCAAAACCTGCCCTGCCCTGCTGGTGTTAGATCAGTGTGTTTGCAGTTATTGCTTTGTCTTGTTTGCAAGTGCTTTAAGAGTATGACTTTGGCAAAGTTCCGGAGTTTAGCAGCAAGTATATTGGGTTTGTTTGGCACTTTCTGTTTTTTCACACTGATGTGCTTCAGTAATCTCTTTGCACTTTGTAATTGTAGCATCCCAAATACGTAAGTTTCACTGTTCATTTATAGGAAATTGGAGTTTTCAAGTTAATTTTTTTCACAGCAAGTTACTTGCTTTTTGAGACCATTTTCCCCACTAAGAAAGGGGTAGGTGGGTAAGTAGGTAGGTATTCAAAATAGGCAGCACTGATTTTGCTAGGCTAGTGGACTAAGATGGACAGATTAGAGTTTTGAAACTGTTAGGAGGCAAGAGTGTTGCGATGTAATGATTTGGGGTGTTTGGAATAATGTCTTTTTGAAGTTTGGATATTTCTCTTGTAACTTTCATCAGTGCACTTCTTGGTAGTGAAGAAATTATCAACCCTGAATGCCTGTGTTGTGCATCCAATGTCTTCACGTCTTGCCGTTACTCTACCCTATACTATTTCTAGTTATATGGCATAGGGGGGAGAACCCACAGACTATTGTTCCTGCTCTAAAAACAGTATCAAGAAATTGTTTGAAGCTCAAATCTTTATCTTCATAGCTTGCACATCTTCTATGTTTTCCTCATTATGGGAAATAGCTTGATTCAAACTTGGGGGGGAGGGGGAGAGCCAGGTTCTAATATTTAGCAAGGGTTTTATCTACTGCAGAATGTTAATTTTTTCTACTGTGGAGCATTAAATAAGTTTATTAAATGAGAAACATTAATTTGCTGATTGTGTGCAGTAGCGTTCAGTGTTTTACCACAGGATTGTATCTCAGCCACTCAACATGAGTATGATTAGCCGTGGTATTAAGAAACCACTCTCGGCAGCATGGCCTCTCAAAGGGGCATATCTAATGAAATATGATAGACTAGTCACATTAGATGTAGCAGTAACCCACCTGCACAAGTTCCAGCCTTGCTAAAACTTTAGACTCCAGTGAAGAAAGAGGTGGTCTGTCTGAACTGTTTCCCTGGGTGAGTTACAAATACGTTTAAAGTAGGTTAAAACATGACCAGAATTAGCAGAACAAATACTAACTTGTCTCTGAAGGGTTTGTTGTAGTTTTGAAGTAACCTAAAACACTAACTTGTAAGAATGAGATGCTTTATTACATTTCAGGAGGTAGTGTATTTAAGAAAAAAATGCTAATTGTGATACTTACCTGCTGTAGAGAAACTTGTGCCTTAGCTGTTGAAATATTCAAGGCCAACACCTGATTAAACGTGTAATACTACCAGAAATAATAAATACGAATGAAGGATGATATTTGCACATGAAATCAACTGAAGATTTCCATGCTAGCATCCGATCTATCCATTCATGTGTACTTTAAATAAGCGAATCCACTGAACTCTTTTAAAACATGTTTAAATACAGTAGGTTATGAATTTGAAAATGTTTTACATCATGTCCATCACCAAACAGGATTGATTTGATATACTTTCAAACTGAGGGATAACTTTGGCTTGTCATGTTAACTTGGATAGTACCATTGACTTTGAACATTTTCAGCATAAGTAAGGTTAGTCCTGTTGATATAGCTACATGTTATGAATCTTCTTGATCATTTATTTGATACTGTTTCTGCATTTTGAATGGAACAGTATTCAGTCCTTCCATGTCAAACCTGTTATGTTTGCAAAGGTCATGTCTCGTTGAAAAGCATGCTAGGTTGCACATAAACATGTGGATACATCAAATAGGATTGTAAGCCATAGAACTTCATTTCATGTGAAATAAAAATAATTGCATAATTATGGGACACTTTAAAGGAGAATTATATAAAAATAACTGGCAACTATATTACCATGTATGGTTCTGCCTGAAAATAAGTATGAAGGTAATAATGGAACTTTTACAAACTATCACCGTAGTGGACATGTTATGATAGTTACCATGGATCTGATTTAATTGTCTTAACTATGGAAAGTGACTTATTGCAAAGTGCTTTGAAGGAGAAACAAATAGCTTTAGTCTAGGTTTAGAAAATCATTCAACTAGGCCTAATTGTGTTATGATTAAACCGCTTTAGAGTTTTTGTCCTAAATAGAAGATAACTATTTTTTGTAATCTGCCATAACTGTGACAGTAATTTTTGTTTATGCAACACTTGAAAAGGGGAACTGTTTTATCTACTTTAAACCTTTAACAGCTAGAATTAGGTTCAGTCTTTTTAACACTAGTGTCCTTGATTTTTTTTAAAAGGGATTTAAACTTAAGTTTATTTGTATATGTTAGAAATACGTTTACAATCCTCTTGGAGTTTTGTTTTTGCTCATGTCCTTAATTCTTTTGATAAAAGATTGATCTTAAGTGTTTGTATAGTTTTAAAGTATTAATATCCTTTTTAAATTCTAGGATTGTTTTTATTTTTTACAGCAAAAACAGATATATAATTCCATAGGCTTTCAGTGGATGGGATAGAGATAAGGGAATAAATCAAATAGGTGCAACATATAAGGTGTTCTGAAACTCGGTAGCAAGCATCTGTGAAATGATGACGACAGTAAAGTTTTATTGAAGTAAATTCACTTGCAACTTATAATGATCCTGTCTCTTGTATAACAAAATAATGTTTAGCTCTGTAATCTAGTCTTTGCAGTACCAGATATGCTTGGACAGTAGTATTGCCATGGAGGTGACAGGTGGAGATTAATTCTGGGTCCAGTATCTTTCCTAGCTTTCCATAGTTGTAATCTTGCCATAGAATTGGTGTCAAAAGTACTGATGAATTTGTATATGTATCTTCACCCTACCAAAATGAAATTGTTTTGGATAAGCTTTAAAAAGTATCCATGACATGTGACATGGTCCCAGAAACTTAATAAACTGGCTCTGCCAAATAATGTGTCTTCATTAGTATAATGACTGCTTCTCAAACATTTCTGTGATATTGCAATATATGGCGAGTGCCAGGCTATGGATATCTTTCCTTTTTTAGCTACCACCTCGTCTGATGATTGAGAATTTTGGCAATTGGTTTCCTTCTCTCTCTAAGAGCTGCTGATGCCTCCTGCTTATTGCCCCCAGAAGAATATTGATGCTACTGTTCACACAAAATGTACAATGTGGTTATTTAGCACCAGGAACAGTAACCCCAAACCTTAAGTGGCTAGAATATTTTACCCCTTGGGTAAAATGCCATGAACCTACCACAGACTTACATCGCAGCTACTGAAGGGGGACCTTCAGTAGCTGTGATGTATCTTCTGGTATCATTTTAGAAGATTCAAGCCTGTGGGCTAGCGGTGCCTTGGCTTAATTTTTTTAAAACCACCCATTACTTTTTAAATTAACATGTTTAAATTCCCATTGTAGTCTATGGAGTACACAATTATGGTCCCTAGCATGGCTTGGTGCGACTACATTTCCCAGCATGCCACACTAGGAAACATGGGGGCCCTCAGCATGTACATGCATGCAGCAACCCTGGGCCTTTAAATAGCAGCGGCGATGGCAAAAGGTGAGTGGGCAGGGGGTTTAAATGTGTGTGTGCTGGCCCCCTCCCTCTTTCTGTGTGTCCCCTCGCTTGTGTGTCCCCATTTCTTTGTCCCCTTCTGTCCGTCCCCTTCTGTGTGTGTGTGTATTGTCTTTGCATGTGTCCCCACTATGGGGTGTGGGTGTGTTGGTGTGCCACCCCTGCCCCATGTGGGTGTTCCCCCATGTGGTGTGTATGTGTTGTACCGTTTGTGGGTACATGCGTGCCTCCTTGTGTCCCCCCATCTGTGCTTGTGTGTGTGAGCATGTCCCCCATGTTTGTCTGTCCTACCGTGTCTGTTCCCCTGTGTTTGTGTACCTCCTATGTGCATCTGTTCCTGTGTGTGCTTGCGTGTCCCCCCGTGTGTGTGTCCCCTGTGTATGCCACCGTGTGTTCGTCTAATCCCTCTCTACGGGCATCTGTCAGTGCCCCCATGTGTGTGTGCCCTGTGACTGTGTGTATCCCCCGTGTGTTCGCGTATGTCCCACCCATGTGTGTCTGTATCTGTCCCTGTGTGTTTGAGGGGGGCAGGATTGGGGATGCTAGAGGGCAGGGGGGCTGGTTGGGAGGAGACGGGGTTCAGGTTTGGGACAGCCTGCTCCACCTGCACATCTGGTGGCCTGCCCTTAGATAAACGGGCCACTCCGCAGTGCGGCACAGCAAAGGCAGGGCTGTTGTTTTGTCTAAAAGCACCTAATCAGGCAGCACAGTTCTCCACCGTTAAAGTCAGTGGGAATTTTGAACTCTGTTCTGACCTGCTACATGCTTGAAGAGGCACCCTTGTAAACTTGCATAATCTCACCAACTACAGTTGGTTCAATAAAAGATATTGCCTGAACTACTTTGTCTCCATCTCCTACTAGTTGTTTCATCACTCAGTGATCATGATGTTAAAATGTAGGAGAACTTGTCACAATTAGCCCAAGATGCAAATTCTGTGCTTGTTAGCTTTAACTGAGCCCTTAGCTGATAAGGGCAGAAGCCAAAAGCCTACCTCTCAAGGGTCAGCGGAGATGGATTTCTATGTTCTGAACTCTGGACAGGACAACTCCTACACATTAGAGTGAGAGGAGGGGACAGGGAAGTGGGCTCATTCAACCTAAGGAAGGGAAGACGAAATAAAACAGTAGAAGATGAGGGGTTTCTAGCCAGAAACACATTTTCATCAGTGTTTGTGTCAGAGAAAGGCAAGGAGTGCAGAAAACATGACAGCTCTCCAAGGAGGGTACAGAACTCTTTTGGGAAAGAGGGACAAGTAGCACATAGAACAGGCTACTAAATATAGCATTGGGAGCAGAAATCATAACTGTATATTGGGACGTGTTTGGCAGTGAGAGGTGGTGACATTAAATGGTACAGAACTTCAGCAAGTGTCTCTGGCACAGCTGTTCTTTCCTTTACTGGTGAAAGTAATTACTGTAATTAATTGCTAACTGTAGGGTATTTAACTCTAGGCCGATAGGTGAGGTCTAACTGACCCGAGAGGGGTACAAAAGAGTTAAACTTCTTTAGCAAACTTCTACCACTCTGTGGTAGATGCCATGGAGACTTTGTCAACCATAATGTGCTCAATTGCCCTGTGGTGTTTCATGCCCCCTCCCCCCTTGTAATTTGTTTAAATTAAGGTTTTTATTCTGACGCTGCTGGAGGGTCAGTTTGACACCAATTGAAGTGCATGGGAGACTGAAAGTACTATGTTCCTAGGGTGCTAGGGGTAATATAGACCCCCCCCCCCAAAAAAAAATGCTGTTAAAATAAATAAATGTTTATTATTTCTTTAAATGCTTAAACCAGAACATGTTCTTGCCTTTTCTTAGAAGGAGTGGAAATAGAAAGAAATATAGCATTGTGTCTGTTTTCATTAATGACATTTTGTGTGTATGAAAATATCACTGCAAATGCTTGGGGGAGGGGGTCCATTATACCCCAAGCTAAAGTACCACTTGACAAATTGAGTTGTATATATTTTTTGCAGTTATAACCTTGCTTGTGTGAACCTTCAACACTGGTATTTTCCAAAATGAATGCTGCAAGCAGCTATGATGGGGGAAAAAAACCAATCAGCCATATGGGGTTGTTTAGACCTCTCCATTCACTTGCTAAGTGACCCATTTGGTCAGTAAAGGTTAACATTAAAACCTGTTTGCAGTAAGGTGGCTACCTAAAGGCAGATCAGGAGACTTCATGGAGCCATCTCAAAGGAATACAAAGATAATTAGATAGAATCACTAATTGCTTGTTAAACCCTTGGTACCATAGTTGAAAACTCAGCTGCTATTTCTGTGTAGTTGGTAGTGTTACATTGTGGCCATTGTGGGGTATTACTGGCCCCTGCTGCCTTTTGTGTTGTTCCTATTCCTGTCCTCTCCCCCCTCCCTCCCCAAAATCTTGATAGTGTGATTTTTTTTTTTGATTTTTTTTTTTCTAGACAGCTATTGTCCTTTTCAAATTAACCCCATTTAAAAATAAATCATGGCTTAATTGGGGTCTGTTTGACACCAACACTGGATTAGTACAGTGGGCATGTCCAACTTGCTAGGGTTAAGACAGTCCCAGAATAATACTGTAATAGTAATGTCCCACAGGTGAGGAACAGATGTAAAAAGAATACAGCCCATATATCGCCATTTTGTGTATTTTATTTATAAAAATACTCTCTCTGGGATACACTAAAACTTGCAAATGTAAGTTACATCTGATTTAAGAACTCTTTACAGTACTGCTAGAACAATGTACAAGGGCATTAGTGTATAGGAGAACCGGGCCTTGAGTCACTACAAAGTTAGTTCAAATTGTAAAGCAATTTAGAAAAGCATTGGGTGAACAGGGTTGGTTGGGTTTTTTGGTAGGGGAGGGAGAGCTTTTAATGCTTTTATTAATTGTGAGCTATCCTAAGCATCCAGGGGAAGGGCAGCCTATAAACGTTAATGAATAAAAGAAAAGGTCCCATTGCTCACGTAAACACTACTTTAAGCCAGGAATAATGATACTGATTTCAATGCAGTTTTTCTGAACTGTTTTGACAAAGGCTGTTTTTACATTGGATGTGCCCACCCAGCTGTGGAGCCAAAATCATGGGAAGCTGTGACTTGGACCCTAGTCTATAGATGCTAAGGACAATAGAGAGCATTTTTAGCTGGAATATGCTTGCCTAAGAAAGGAGCTATAACAGCACTGCAGATACCACAAAACCAAAGGCCCTGAAGCCAGGCAGTTGGAACTTGTTTCAGAGAAGTCCTGCTTAGGCCAAAGCAGGGTTAATCGCTATAGCTAATGTAGGCCAGTGAGTAACTCTTCAAGTTTTTCTCATGTAAAAAATGTTCTGGCGTGAGAAAGCATCTGCTTCTCATGCTGTAGTGATAGAGTAACACGTGGCAGGGGCAATGCTTGCAACTAGCAGCACTTTTACCTTGTGAATAGATAATGGTATCCATGTGTGATAGAGGCATGACCAACTTGATGACTGGTCCCCCAGGATGGTCCAAAATATGAAACACCAATCAAAATGAAGAATAGCCATGACTTATGGTAGTATTGGTGTTGCATAGACAAAGAAATCTAAGCTGCGCCTGTCCAAAGCTGCTGGGCTAAAAGTCTATAAAAGAAGGCTGACAATCAAGGTGGTGGCATCTTAACATCTGACATTGAAGAAGATAGACGAACCACACTCAATGTGGAAAGGAGCAGGTTAATTGGACCCTTGGGCGGAATGAGCGGTCACACATTTTGACCTGCTACAGACTGGTGAGATTTTGGGGTGGGATCCATTGTAGTCTGTATAGATTTGCTTATGCCTGCTTATAACTTAATAAAAGTTACATAAATAGTGGAAAACCAAAAATAGACCAGTTGGGGGTCTTACTGTGGTGATCCTACCCAGGTTTGGGATAACGCACCCAATTGCCCATCAAAAGATGTTGTGGGTGGGGGCATGCTCCTGTGACCCACACACCGGCCACTCATGCCCACGCACACAGGATCGGGGGGAAATAGGCAGTGTTACTAATCTAATCGCCTCTATTCCATTCTTGTCCTCCTCGACCTCTCTGCTGCCTTCGATACTATTGACCACTCTCTTGCTGGATTAACTTCATTCCCTTGGCTTTCATGGCTCTGTCCTCAACTGGTTCTCCTCCTACCTCTCTCACCGCTCCTTCAAGGTGTCTTGCCAACTCCACCTTCTACTCTTGGTTGGTGTTCCCCAAAGCTCTGTCCTTGGCCCTCCTCTTCTCTATCTATACCCTGTGACTAGGCAAACTCATTGCCTCCCATGGCTTCCAATATCACCTCTACGCTCAATGACACTCAACTCTCTCTCTCTCTCTCTCCCTCTCCCCATCTACTCAAGCTTGCCTCACCAGCTGTGTCTGACATCTCTACCTAGATGACTCAATGTCAACTCGAACTCAACATGGTTAAAACTGAACTCCTTATCTTCCCCCCTCATCCTTCCTCTCCCTCTTCCCTGCCGATCCTCATCGATGGGGTAACCATCCTTCCCGTCCCCCAAGCCTGTAGCTTAGGCTTGATCTTTGACTCACCCCTTTCTTTTAAACCCCTACATTGACTCTGTTGTCAAATCCTGTCACTTCTCCCTCCATAACATTGCTAAGATTTGCCCTTTTCTCTCTCCTGCCAAGACCCTTGTTCATTCCCTGGTCATCTCTCGCCTCGATTACTGTAACCTCCTTCTCACTGACCTCCCCAGCTCTCCCGTTTCTCCCCTTATCTCTGTCCAAAACCCTGCTGCCAGGGTCATCCACCTCGCCCATCGTTTCGACCATGTGCAGCCCCTCCTCTTCTCTCTTCACTGGCTCCCCCTTCCTGAACGAATCCTGCACAAGCTCCTAGTCTTCACCTATAAAGCTCTTCACAACCTTGCTCCCTCCCCCCGCACTAATTTCCCTCCATACTCCAGTCTGTGAACTCCCTCCTATCCCCTCTTTCGACCTCCCACGCCTCTCCTGATCCCCTAACCACCTTTGTCTCTTCTCCCTAGCTGCCCCCCACACCTGGAACTCCCTCCCTGCCCACATCCGCCTCACCCCCTCCTTTCCTACCTTCAAATGCCTCAAGACCCACCTCTTCCACTCTGCCCTCCCAGACTTCTTGCTCCCCTCACCTAACTCCTGCTGATACCTTCCATCCAGTACAATCTGTTATCTAAGGTCTATGTACTCATATCCTCACCACATGGACCAAGCAACCATCATTCTTGATGTAAGCAAGCCAAGTACGTGCACCTGGGACCTCGCATCCTTGTGAATGTTACACTCCTTGTCTCTCCCTCTGTTCCCCTTCCTTCGTCTCCCCCCACCCCGTCTCTCAGATTGTAAGCCCTAGGGCAGGGACCATGTCTTTTCAATTACTTTGTAAAGTGCCAGGTACATCGCTGGGGCTATTTAATGCTTGCTTATAATAATAATAATATAATATAATAAATAAGTTACTGAACAGACAGTGGCCCAGCAGCTCTAGGGTCATCTGGACCTCATCGGATTCCTTGACCCCCTCAGAGTCTGGCTTTCATCCAGGTTATGGCACCGAAACTGCACTTGTGGCCTTGGTTGATGATTAAGACACCAGGAATTGGACCAAGGTCGGTCCACGCTTCTGACTTTGTAACATCTTTCAGTGGTGTTTGACAGGGTTGTTCGTGAGATGTTGGTGGCTCGTCTGCGGGACTGCGCCAGGGTGGGTGGAACTGTTATTGAATGTTTTCACTCATTCCTGGCTGGGAGAACTCAAGGCATGGTTCCTGGAGGGTTGTATATCATCCTCCTGGGGTCTCATGGGTGGAGTCTGGCAGGAATCTATTCTGTCGCCTTTCCTGTTCAACGTGTACATGCAGTCTTTGGGCAAGATTATGAGAGGGTTTGAACTTCAGTGCCATCAATACGCTGATGACACCCAACTGTACCTTTCATTTTCATCTGAGCCAGGCCCAGCAGTCTCTGTGTTTTCCTGGTGTCTGGTCGTGGTGGGGGATTGGATGAGGATGAGCAGTCTGATGCTGAATCCCGACAAGACAGAGGTGATGCTTGTAGGTAAGGGCAAGGCAGTGGCGGCTCCCATCATTGAAGGGATGCTTTCCTCCTTGGTCCCTCAGGTTTGGAGTTTGGGAGTTCTCAACTCACCGCTCCACCTGGATGCCCAGGTGGTGGCTGTGGCAGGGAGTGCATTTAGTAAATTATATCTGGTTATACGTCTTTGACTGTATATCTCAGCTTCTGATCTTGCCACGATCATCCATGCATTCATGCTGCGACACAATCTATAGGCTGCTACCTTTTGGCTCGTCTTCTTGTGGGGGCAGGCTTCCGGGAGCACGTAACACCAGTGCTCTCTGCACTGGCTGCCTGTAGTCTTCCAGGCCTGATTCAAAGTGTTGGTTATTACCTTTTAAAGCTCTATACAGCCTGGGTCCCTTGTACCTTTGGGACCACCTCACCCCTCATGTTCTGGATCGGCCCCTGTGGTTGGCCAGGGATGCCCGCTTGGAGGTCCCCCTGGTTTCCCAGGTGGCCACATTTGAACCGGCTTCCTCAGTGGCCATACCAGGGGTTGTGGAACTCCCACCCGGTAGAGATTCGCCTTGCCCCGGATCTCCCCTCCTCCTGTAGACTGTGAGAGACCTGGCACTTTCACCAGGTGTTCAGTGAGGGGGATAGGTAGTGGGTGGGTGGGGTTTTCTTTCTTTTGGGGGGATTGGGGGTTTTTGTCAGGCCTGTGTTTTAAAATATTTATTGTGTTTTAGAATATATATTTTATTTGATATTTTACAGGATTGTAAACTACCCTGAGCCACCATTGGGCAGGAGAGGGGTGGTATAAAAATTATGAAAATAAAATAAATGCATTAAATTTAAAAACACACACCTATCCCATGCAGCGCCCACACTCTCTGGAACAGAAGTGCACTCCACCAAGCACACATGGACCCACCCCTGCTACTGCCCATCTTAAAATGGCCAAAGAACTGTTGCAGTTTCATCTCTGGTTGCTGATTTTAAGACTGCAAAACAGAAACTTTGGAAACAGTGGTTAACTGCTTGACCATCATTTTAGCACGTCCGTTATTATTATTAATAATAAGCACTTATATCGTGCAAGCAATGTACCTAGTGCGTTACAAAGTAATTGAATAGACATGGTCCCTGCCCTAGCGCTTACAATCTGAAAGATGGGGGAGGGTGGGAGATGAAGGAAGGGGAACAGAGGGAGAGACAAGGAGTGTAACAGTTGAATTACTCTATACAAGAAAGTGTGTTCCCTTTCCTTCGGCCATTCATTAGATTGTTTATTTTCTGTATGACTCATAACTTACAATCCTCATAAATGACAGCAGCAATTGAACTGTGTGTTTTATCAAAGATTAAGGGCTTTCCCTCCTCAACAGAGAAACCTACCATTTTCAGAACAGCATAAGTGAAGCTAAGTAATAAGTATACACTTCTTGGGCTTGAGCAAATGGAGTTAAAAAGAAGCGTTTTACTTTTCTAACCAAACTGAGCAAAATATCTTCTACCGACTACAAAAACTAAGTAGAATTTATAGAAAAATGTCTTGCTCCTCACTTCTTCCGTAGCCATTTGAGAACTGGAAAAATAAACTCATGGGAAACAATCCAATGACCCACATAGGCCAACCCCCACATATGGCACTGGGCCAGAATGCGTGTGCACGCATGCTGTGTGCATCGCACAACCCCAGGCAGCTGTGCTGCTCGCACAGCATGTGTGCGCATGTGAGCGCGCACATTCTGGCCTGAGCATGGTGGCTGCGAGCGGCGTACGCGGGCTGTTGGATTGTTTCCGTGGCTTTTATGGGCTGCTAGCACTTGGTTATTGCTAAGATTTGTACGAAAAAGCAAGACAACACAATCCCATGTTTTTTATTATTATAAGCATTTGTATAGCACTGGCTATGTACCTGGTGCTTTACAGAACAATAAGATAGACATCAGGGTGCGTTTCCTACATGAAGCACACAGCCAGCCTATTTTAACCCCTAATTCTGAAGTTACGGGCCAGCTACTCACTTGCCCCACACAGTTGGCCCAAACAGATATTCAGCATGTAGTTTTCATGATCTGGAGCTTCCAGTGCCACCACTTGTCCTTGTTCCCACATGCTTACCTGGTCCTGGGGAGCAGTAAGCAATAGGCCTCTAAGAGCATCATGGAACTGCTGCTGCTCCACATGGATGCCCTCAGAGACCCACCCCTGCACTTGCTGCCATCACTCACTGCTCTCTGGGACTTTTCTCTGCCACTCACATAAGTGTCTAGAGCAAAGGAGTGTTGGCAATGGCAGCAGGAGCAGTGGTGGAATGGCAGAAGATCATGGGGAGTGGAGGTGATGGCTTAGTCCAAAGGAGCAGTAAGCTGATGTTCCAGGGTCTTTCCACCTCCAATTACTGCTCCCTTGGCTTTCAATGCTGCTCCCTGGGACCTACCACCAGCCTGGTAAGCCCCCTCATCCTGCAAACAACTCCTGAGTAACTATTGAGCATACCAGCAACTACTTACAAGCGGTTATGTGTACACAACCCAGTACATGTTGAAAATTGTCCATTGACCAATTGTAACATGTAAAACTATCCATTCCTCCTCCTGTTCTGCACTGATAAAGAGCATTAGCTATTTTAAAATTAAAAAAAACTTCATTTACAAGATTACTGCCAATGCAAAACTAGGAATATGGGGGTGGGAGAATTTAAAATAGTTGCATAAAACATACCTTTTGCTTCTACTGCTTTTAGTTTCACAACCATATTATCTTTACTTTTATTATATATTCCTGTGATATCTTACTGTGTAAACATCCCAAGCAAGCAAATAATTTGTGGAAATGTGACTATTCATCTGAAAAATTGTAAAGACTGTTTTTTCAGGGGAGCGACTGAGCATGTGCAAGGAGTAGCTGTGCTGAACCCATGGTCATCTGAGTAAACAACCACAAACTCAGATTAAATCCTCAGGAACCTCCAAAAAAAAAAAAGCAGATGAGCTCTTCTAAAGAAAGGAGGAACCAGAAAGTGCCCCCCAAAACCATGATGCAACATTTCCTGGAGCTAAAAATGTTGGTGGGGCCTGCAATGAACCCGAGGTTCAGAAAATGATGCTGGAGGAGGCAGAGAGAGGCCCGCCAGCTGCAGAGAATACCTCACTCATTACCAGCATGCTTGGAGAGATAACAAAAGCCCTTGAAATGGCTGGAGTGAGTGAACATTTATTTTTATTTTATTTCACTTAATTTCTTATTAGCCCCCACCAAGCTACTGCAGCAGGAGGGGGTGGCTAACATATTAAAACATATATAAATACATAAAAGCATAAATAACAAAGTAAATACAATTATATATATATGGGTATATATATATATATATATATAAACAGCCACAGAAATACCCCAGAGTGGAGCTAAAAAGACTCCTTCCCCCCTCCTTAACCCCCCACCCATTACCTGTCTCCCTCACCAAAAGCCTGACGGAACAGCCAGATCTTGCATGGTCTTCAGAAAGAAGGAAGGCATGGGGCCAAGCGAACTTCCATCGGGAGGCAGTTCCACAGCCTCGGTGCGCCCACCAAGCATGCCCCCCTCATTGTCATCACCCAAGAAATTCAGGGGACCGTGAGGAGGGCACTCCCACCCAACCGCAGGGGTCAATCCAGGAACCGGAAGCTGCGGTGATTCTGCAGACAGGTGAGACCCAGGCCATATAGGGCTTTATAGATCAAAACCAACATCTTGAATTGGGCCTGGAAGACTATAGGCAGCTCGTGCAGAGAGTGAAGCACTAGTGTAATGTGTTCGCAGTGACCTACCACTGTAAGGATATGGGCCGCTGCATTCTGCACCAGCTGCAGTCTCTGGACCATCACCAAGGGTAACCTCACATAAAGCACGTTGCAGTAGTCCAGTCTTGAGGGGGTGAAAGCATGGATGGTGATGGCTAGGTCAGAGTCTGAGATGTATGTCTGAAGCCGATGCACCAGATGTCATTGGTGAGACGCACTCCTTGCCACAGCCTCCACCTGGACATCCAGGCAGAGTCGTGAGTCAAGGAGCACTCCCAGACTGCAAACCTGACCAACCGAGGACAGATCCCATCAATGAAGGGTGCCACCACTCCCCCGGCCCCTCCCACCAGCATCACCTTCATCTTGTCAGGATTCAGCTTCAGATCGCTCGCCCAGTCCCCCACAGCTGTCAAACGCTGAGTAAGAACAAAGACGGCCAGGCTTGGGTCCATTGAAAAAGAGAGGTAAAGTTGGGTGTCATCAGCATACTGATGACACTGCACACCAAACCCTCTGACAACCTCACCCAATGGCTGCATATACATATTGAACAGGAGAGAGACCAAAATCGAACCTTGTGGGACTCCACATGTGAGATCCCGGGGAAATTATGAACAATCATCCAGCACCACACGTTGAGTTCTCCCTGTCAGGAAAGAGCAGAACCATTTAAGAACAGTCCCGCCCACCCCAGCTCAGTCCTGCAAGCAAGTCACCAACATCTCATGGTCAATGGTATCAAATGCAGCCAAGAGATCTAACACGATCAAGCAACACTGGTCTAACTCACGGTAGAGGTAGTCGACCAAGGCCCACAAGCACAGTCTCAGTACCAAAACCCAGACAGAAGCTGGACTGCGAGGGATCCTGGAAACTGATAGTCCAGATGCCGCTGAAGCTGCTGAGCCCCATACCCATTCAATAATCTTCTCTTAAAAGGGAAGGTTAGAGACAGGCCAACAGCTGGCCAGGGAATCAGTGTCATGTGATTTTTTTTTTTTATTATTATTTTTTTGTAGAGGCCACATCACCACCTCCTAGAGGCAGCCTGGCACTCTTCCTTCCCTAAAGGAAGCATTGACCACCCCAGCCAGCAATGGCCCCAGCGTCTCCCAGCTGGCCTTAACTAGCCAGGATGGACACAGGTCCAGTTCACAACAGGTGGCCCTAACAGTCCTAAGGACATCCCCTGCATCAGTGGGCGACACCCACTGAAACCTATCCCACAAAACGGGACAAGGTGGGGCTTCCATCACCTCTGGTTCTCCCACTGCAATAAGTGCGGCATTGAAGTCGTGGTGAATTCAAGCAATTTTGTCCACAAAAAAGTCAACAAACATGTCACAGTGAACAACATGTTACAAGAAATAATTTTTTTAAAAGCTCTCTGCCTTAGACCTAATGAACAAAAAGGTGGGAGCCTATTTGAAAAAACTAGATATGGCGGAGCAGCAGATCAGTAACACTGAGGATGAAAATCTGATGTGCGACAATCAACTCCAGCAGCTAGACAAAATTGTACAATTTTTATCCAGAAAATGCAAAGATCTGGGAGAATAGAAGCCAACACTCCAACGTGTGCATTATAGGGATCCTGGAGGAGGCTGAAGGCACTGATGCAAGTGAGTTCATAAATAAACTGATAGAGCATCTGTTTCCACAAGAAAAACATCGCCACGGGGCAGTAGTGCAGCGTGCCCATCAGGCCCTGGGACTGAAGCTTAAGGATGGAGAACAACCCAGGGCAGCAATAGCAAAACTTTTGAATTATAGAGAAAAGGAAGAAATCATTGCCCTGGCTAAGAGAAATCCAGAGTTGGAATATCTAGGCAAAGGGATTAAAATATTTGCTAATTTAGCAACTGAAGCCATCATCAGAAGGAGAGAATGGTATAAATACGTAGAGCCACTTAAAAAGAAAGGAATCAAAGTTCAAGTATGGTATCCTGCACCCTTGTCATTTGTATCCAAGGGAAGACGGCAGATTTTCAATGAACTAAAAGATCTAGAAACCTTTGCCAAAGCGTTTTCTCAATTGCTAAATGAAAATGAGTCAGAGAATGAGAAGAAAGTCTAAAAAACAAACAATGAACTGGGGAGAAGTTCAAATGAACAGGTGCAAAGAAATGGAAGTATTACCATTAAGGCAGATGCTCCCTTTTTAATGGGTATGTTTTGCAGGGGAGTTAACTGGGGAAGGTTTAATATGTTGCTAGGAATTTCTAGCTTAATTTGCGGTTCAAATAAAATAAAATAAAATTTAAAAAGTGTCAAACAAAGGCTGGGAGGTAGGCGTAGGGTGCACTAAAAAGCAGAGTTCATGTTACCCCCCACGGGAGGTATTCAATAGAGATATGTGGAAAGAAAAGAATTTACAGGGGTGTATGGTTACAGTTATGTTTTTGGTTTTTACTGGGTTTATAATTTTGTATGGGATGGTGGTATTGAAGAAGTTTAGAGGTATTAAGAGATTTACCAGCTCTCACCAGGGCTTCCTAGACTAATTCTAAGGGGGAAAGTGTAGATGGTACTAAAAGGGGGAAACCTCCCAAAGTAAAAATGAAATTCAAAAATAAATACAATGCACTGAATTAAAATTCTGACCTTTAATGGCAGAAGTTTGAACTGTCCTGTAAAAAGGAAGAGTTATTTATAAATGAAAAAAACATAAAATAGACATATTTTCTTCAGGAAACCCATCTGACTCAAAAATATTTATTTAGAATATGAAATAATTATTTGGAACAAACATATGGCTCATATTTAGAAAAAAGCAGGTGTCTTGATCAAAAAATCTCGAATCCAGGCCCTTTTCACATGGGTGCCCCCCACCGCACGGGTGCAGATGGGGGTGCCCATGAGAATGCCGCAGGTGGGAGAACATGCGTTTAGGGTCAGAGGCCCATGCAGACTTACTGCAATGCTAGTAGCCGCAAGCGTCAGTGACAAGAGATAGGAGTCTTGGCGTTTCTTTGTATAGCTTTATTTATTATGAATATATGTTGCAGGGTTCCCTCTTTGATCATGCCAGGTGCAGAAATAACTGACTTCACCTTTTTCTCACTTGGAGCATGGTCATTAAAGTTACTTTTGATTTAGGGGGAGTTTTTCCTTTTCTACTGCTTAATTGCTGGTCTGGGCAGCTACCCCCCCCCCCCCTTTCTTTCCTTCTTCATTAGAGATAATACTATCTTGGAGATCTGCTCCAGTGTAAATGTACAGTTTTATTCCTATGGGCCTGTTTTGTTTGAGTCAGCCTGAGGCTTACATGCTTAAAATTAGGTGAGCTAAGTTGTTCAGGCCTCATCCTGCTTGTGTCTCTGATCATGGCCAAACTGCCTAATCAATACATAACACCTGATTACCTGGTTTTGAAGAATATGTCTCTACATTGTCCATTCCCTTCCAGGCCTGTTTGGACTTGTCCGTTTTATAGTCCAGTATAATTGCACTATGGTTAGATAGCTCTAATGGGATTATCTCACCTCTGTCACAGTGATCTAGTACCTTAGTTTCTCCTGGTACATTATCAGCTTTACTCTAAGTATCATGTCTGGCTGAATAAGAAGTATATCATCACATAGCTGGATTTTTCTTTAACCAGATATCTTTTAATCCTATTTCTTGCCAAATTTGAGTCACTTGTTTCTGCCACTTCTGCAGCAGCAGTATACCTGATTTATCTAAATTTAGATCACTATGAATCAGTATTGTGCCCTCTACTCGTCCAACAATCGTTTTAGCTAAGTTTTAGAAGAAATTTAGGGCATTCTCATTTGGGGCACACATATTTATTCAGGAAAAGTTTCTTCGCCTAGTATCTCTACAATCATCAATTATCTGCCTTCTTTCTCTTTATATTCCTTTGTGACTGTGGCCCTTTTCCCATGGGCCGTGGTGGGCGGGGAGATGGGTGTACACTGGCGGCTGGAGGTGGATGTGTGGCCGTTCCCATGGGCGCACATCCATCTCCATGCATGGAGCAACTGGCATTGGTGCCTGTTGCTCTGTGCATGGGTGAAGCGCGGGAGCACGCATGTTCTCCCACCTGCGGCATTCTCACACACTATCAGAAGCTGCCAGAGATGAAATTAGGGGTAAAATTATTTCCCTGCAGGCCCATCAGAAGAAAAATAGGGAGAAAGAACTCAAACAACTATATAATCAATTACAAAAATGGACAACTCTACATAAAGGGAATGTGAATCAGGACTACAAACAGCAAATAAACAAGCTGACATCAGAAATTAATAGCTTGGAAATGAATTCTATAGTGAGTCAATTAAGAAAAATAAAAACCTTTTATTAAAAAAAAAAGTAATCCAGAGATAAAGTGTGGTTGGCATCTTGGTTTGTGACAGAGACACAAAGTGGTTCGAAAGCTGTCTTTTATTGGACTGACTGTTGTTGGTTGAAATAAGCAAGCTTTTGCGCCACACAGGGCCCATCCTCGGGCTATATGTTGGAAAACATTTGTTGTAATGCTGAAGAACTGTACCAAGATGGCTGTTTGTCAGGTTAGTTGTAAAACGGATGTCTTGATGACCAATAAAGAAAGTTTTTATATAAAAAGTTTTCCCTAATTAGGTTATACTAATCTCACTTGTTGCCAGTTCAACTGCATTGCATGTACGATTTCCTGGCACAAATGTTACGTAAGTTTAGTGTGTCCCTTAGAAAAGATAGACATGTGATAATTAACTGTGAAGAGCAATTTGGGGGGGGGGAACACCTTTTCACTCCCAGGGACCACTTTGAAAATTAATACAAGCTCTGAGGGTCAAATAGAAGTTGGGGTAGAGGGTGTTTAAGGGGTACACTCAAGAAGAAGAGGATCCAGATCATGGATCTGTCCCCTATCCTTCTAGACATGTCCTCATCTCTGCTCCCTTCCCAGTTTCCATGAGCTTGATCTTTCAAAGCTTGAGAGTAGGAATGATATCCAGAGGACAGATACAGGAACTGGAAAGGGGCCAAATGAAATGGGTCACATTTGACCCCTGGACTTAAGATTCCCCACCATAGAACTTGAAAGCCTCCTTTTATTCATAGAACAGATACAATGTAGACAAAAGCAGGAAGTTCTCCCTGGTAAAGTGCCAGTAGGCTTTGAAGATCTGATTAGATTGTATCAACGTTGGATTCCTCTCAGCTACAAATCAGACCAATACCACCACGTTCACTTCAGTCACTGTAGCTCTGATCTTGACTTCCAACAGATTAACATGCATATATTCTATAACCGTAGATATCTAAACTTTCCCTTGTAAAGAAACTCTAGGTAAAGACTCTAGCTTAAACTCCAAAAAACATACAAATTAATTACAATTACAATTAAAAAAAATTCAACTCCATACATTGCAACAAGACATAAAAACCAAAAATATGGAAATTATTTCAGAATTTGACAAATATTTAATCCTCATCAACATAAATCTAATATATGTACTTAATTCCTTACCATACATACTTTTATTCATTTTGATCAATAATTAAACTTTTAAGAGTGCATTAGGTCTGTTTCTACATAACTGCATTCTGTACAACGAATTCTATAATGTTCTCTACATTCACATTAAGTTCATTGTATAAAGTGGGGCGGCCATCAGATTGCACTTGGCACATCAACAGCTGGGTCCATTGCTAGGTTACACAAAGTGGAGAGCGACAGCCTTAAGTTACTCTTTGACACCGACGTGAAACCCTGTCAGTTTCATCAGCAAATCACGTTCCGAAGGAGCCTGGACTTTATTTTGGAATGATTTGCCATCCCCGCTCCACCCCCATGAATCCGCTTCTCTCTTCTTTAAGAAATGTGGGCTCAGCACAAACCAGCCATTCCTCTGGGGCCCTTTAGATCAATAGCTGAAAGAGAAACCAAGCGCCAGTGCCCATGCTCCCCGAGCAAGCCCCTACCTGCCCCTTGAGCACCAGCCCAAAGTTCCAGTACATTTCAGAAGGGATGAATCATTTGTGGGCGGGCAGGCAGGCGGGCGGGCGGCAGCAGCGCCTGAGCTTGTTTGCAAAGAGGAGCTTAACACACGCGAGTCCCATGTGTAGTCTCCGCCGGTGCATTCCATCCTGCCCTGGGGAAGCGGGACCGGCTGAGACTCACGATGCAAGTCCTGCACTCACCTCCCTACCTGTGCAGCAGCAACAAAGCTTGGGGGGGGGGGAGAGACGCTCCCTTGCCATCCAGATGATCGAAAATCAGGGGAAACAGCAGGCACAGCACCAGCCCATTCCCTCCGCTCACTCGCTCGAGCCCGGCCAGTTAAAAGCAATTGGTCTCGGGGTAAAAGCCGGACACGGACTGGCTCCACACCAATCCCATCCACCCCCAATCTGTAATCCGTCCAGGGCAGGCGGTTGCAGCTGCTGCCCTTGCTGGGCATTCCGATTCCTACTTTCTGGGGAGCGGCTGCTGCTGCTGTCACTACATTATTCCCACTTGCTCCAGTGTCTGAGAGGAAGAGACGGTCCCACCCCCCATGCCAGGTGTGCATCCCCCTCCACTTCCCTCCTACCAACTGTGTACACCCTGGAAAGAAAGAGTACCCTAAGAAAAGATCATGTTCTCCTCTTGCAAAAACCTGGGCAGCTATTCTGCAAAGAACCATCTTTCTTTTGAAAGATACATGATGCTGAAAAATACATGATTTTAAAAAGTAGATTTTAAACCCTACTATTAAAAATCACGTATCTTTCAGAAGCCAGCTCCGTCTCACACACACTTTACACTCCAGTCCATTTCATGTAAGTTACACAGCGCCCCACTTCCTGGCTCTGCTCCTCTGCCCTCTCCAGGAGCCGGGAAAGCCGGATGCTGTGTAACTGACATGAAATTGACTACAGCTTAAATTAAAGTTGTGTTGGAGCTGCCCTCGCATAAAGTTGCATGATTTTAAAAAGTAGTCACATACCTTTCAGGTCAGCAGCTGCTCAACTGAGCATGTGCGAGCCTGCAGAACTGAGCTGTGTTTTTTGCCCTCAACTGAGCATGTGCGAGCCTGCAGAACTGATTTTTTAATCATTAATAACTCGGTTTTGACTGCACCAATCACTATCATATTACATAAGCAGTTGTTATTGATCTCATGCTCCATGCCTGTGACGTTTGAGGGCTCAACACATCCAGGGGGAGGAAATATTGATGATTCAAAATCATGAGGACGTCTGCATTTTGACTACAAGCAATTCACTTTTAAACAGTCATAACATTTTATTTTCCTGATGGATATTTTTCAAACTTTGTGCATATGATGGTCCTCACAACTTATAGCCATGGATAAATTTTCAGAAATGTAGCCCAAGTGGTTTCCTCAAAATCGGGACGTCAGCAGTCCCATGTTTATAATGGAGAGTGGTTGTGCATTTAAGTTTCTTCCAGCTACCGCTGGAAGAAAATACCATAAAACAAATGATATTCCTCTCTAGCTCATTTGTAGATCTGTCTTATATGGCTCAATAGATCAAAATCAGTTTCTCTCTGATATAAACTAAAAGTCACACACACAGAGCAAAGTGGTGCAGGGAGATAAAACAAGGTGTTTCCCCCCACAATTAATATCAGTGCAGAAATCTACAATCGATATTGAGTAGATCTGGCTGTCAGTAGACCAACACTTATTTATAGTGCCTTACAAAAGGAAACATTGCAGACAACACTTGCTGGATTCCCTTCACTCCCTTGGCTTTTGTGGCTCTGTCCATAACTGGTTCTCCTCCTACCTCTCTGACCGCTCCTTTAATGTGTCTCTCTCCAACTCCACCTCCTCCTCCTTCCCCCTCTCAGTTGGTGTTCCTCAAGGCTCTGTTCTTGGCCCTCTCCT
>QEPC01000136.1:6062551-6073517 GCA_003113815.1 Sphenodon punctatus | reverse complement strand
CCCCCCCCCCCCCCGAAGCTTGGTTTCTCTTGTGTTCCTCTGCTCTACAGAAATTCAGTTGAGAGGTAGGTAGAATATTATATATATTTGCCTGACCAAACGAGGTAGGTTTGCACAGCATCCACTGTAACTGGGCATTTATCATCCCCAAACCCCTCCAAAACAGGGGTTCTAGAAAAAGCCACTACAATATGATCAGATGAACACCTCTGTTTCCACTCCACAACCCACTAGAATGAAATGGGGCTTATGCCCAGGCCCCAAAGGTGAAAAATAGCTGAGAACGCTAACTTCCGGGAGCAATTGGCAATAGGGAGTTCTGTCCTTAAGCATAATTATTCGCAGGATCCAGTTGCCTTCTTTGCGAGTGGAGAGAAGGGAGACACAAAAAGGCCAGCTTCAAATTATTCAACTTCCATTCTTGATCAGTTAACAGCTGAATCGGTTGAGCATATTCTATTCGATTGTCATCTTTATGATAGGTTAATATCTCAATATTTAGATTCTCATCTAGCCCAATATGCAGAGAGAACTGGCCCGGCCCTAAGGAGAATTATGCTGGAAGACGTAGATCCGCATTTAACACAATTAGTAGCGGGGTTTCTGAAGGAAGTCTTTACTACCAGAAACAAATTTTAAAATTTTGAATATATGGAGGAGGATCATGGTACCTAACTTTATGGACTAGCAACCCATAAATCTTATTTTTAAGATGTTGTTCATTTGTGCATATTTAAAATAATTAGAAAGGGCAACTCTGGACTTTCTTCAACAATAGCCTAATGCATGTCTTCTCAAAAAATTGTTCTTGCACCATAGCAGATGCTGAAATTGACATGTCATCTATGCATCTGAAACAGAGTATGTTGTTTGGAAATATGGAAGTGGTCATCTTAAACTGACACCCTCTCCTTTGTCCATGACTATAAAGGTTGTTCTTCACCAGAAATATTAGATCATTAATCTACTACTTCATGTCAGGTCTGCAATACTGGGTGAAAACAGAAGTGATGGCGGTGCAGTGGCAACCCGGCCCAGGTTGGTTGGGGAGAACCACCAACATGTAGCTGGCCTTACCCCCTGCTCTGACCAGCCCCACGCCCGCTGCACCTGGCACCCCACCATGGTGGCCAGTGACAGCCAACCATGGCGGACCCTATCCGGGCTGCGTTGACCAGTCTGAACAGACATGATAATTGTGACCTGCTTTGGCCTGGGCAGGCAAGCCTTAGCCTGGGCTGTAACTTTAAAGGTTTCCCAAGGTCAGAACCCGGGCTAGCTGCCAACATGGTCTGGGGCAATCCCTAGTCAACATCTGGTGGCACCTGCACAGACAAGCAGGTTAGGTCCAGGCCACAGCATGCCACTGTCATGTCTGTTTTTACCTACTGTTGTAATGAAAAAGCTAAATAGCTTAGAGTTTTAAGGCCAGGAATGGCAATTACGGTCATCTGCTTAACACATATGAGAGAGAATAAATTTATCTCTAATTAAGCAGGATTTCAGAGCATAGCTGTGGGTTTGGGGTGAGCATTTTAAGGAGCATTTGGGCTCAACAAGATATGCAGCCTGCATATTAGATCAAGATGTACAAAAATAGAGGATCTTGAACAGATCATCCTAACTTCTTCCCCTAACAGCAGGGAGCCACACCCTGGTCCACACACAAGAAATGTTATCTTCATCAGATCTTGCTGTAGAATAGGTTTCGGCCTTAAATCTGATGTTTAGTGAGAGAATAACTTCATCCTAGTTGTAATTCACTGTAAAGCCTCCTAGAAGCTATTGTTTTGAATAAGACTCCTAGCAGAAGGTTTTGTTGATCAGCACAAGCCAGAAGGTTACTTAAAAACTATTTTATTGCATACCCTTCATGAAAAATATAAACATTTTATTACAAAGCAGAATCCACATGTTGACAGAGTCATTTGAACACGGTTATACTTTCAGTCTTAATACCAGACATTTGACACTGCTAGTCCAGACGTCCACCACCAAGAAAGGCGCCAGGAAACTGCTACTATATGTAAGGCTATGCAGGACAAGAAAGATGAGCGAGTCCTCTGGATAGGATAGAATCCATTAAAGAAACAGAAGCGTCCTAGAGACTGGTGCACTTTGTCTTAAAGACACTGTGTGCTAACTTTGGTTTGAGTAAACAGATTCACTGCAAAATATTTGTAAGAGTTCAATAAAATTTCAAAGCTCAAAAAAGTTGACACTGTCTTGTTGATTCTGAGTAATTTCCATTACAGTATGTAGGATAAAAACCATGGATCAAAGCTGTGAAGCCAGGTTCATACTTTTTCCCAAGGAGTGATGATGTATATTAACTGCATGACAACTGGATCAGTCAGAAACCTGCAAGATCTTTCCATTTGCCCAATTGTGCAGTTGCTCAGCAATATTTGCCATGCTCCTCTGTACATTCAGGAGTCATTTAAAAATGTTAAGAGTCTTTAAAAAGCCTGAAAATGAAAGTATAAATGCAAGTTCTCCCAACTTGAGCCTATCAAGCCTTAAAATGTTTTGAATTTTTTAAGCAAGTCTGATATAGGGAGGTGGCATGGATATTTCTTCCTCTGCAGCCAAGTCTTGATCTTGAAAGTGTAGTGGGGAATTAAAAATCCTGTCCCCATGACCTAAATGAGGTAAAAACATTGAACGTAACAGCCTTGTGAGACAAATCCCAGTTGTTCCCTCAAGATTTGGCCTGTAACATATTCAGTAGAGGATACTGTACAGAAGGATCACCTTAGGTTCCCAAACTGTGTGTCAGGATCCCAAGTGGGTAATGATCCTAAAAGATATTTATATTGTTGGCATGTCATTGTTACCATATGTGGTCACAAGTATTTAAAGTCTCAAAATGAGGTCATGCAAACAAATAGATTGGGAATCATTGCACACGTGAATAGCCATATGTTGGGATGGAGGAGGAGGAAAAAAGTTACATACCTCGCAAAGTGCAAACTAATTCCACAGTCTGTAACTGGTCTTCAGTAGGTTGTAGCCATTCCTAAAAGTGAATTTATAGTAGTTAATGAAAATACAGTTCTTAAAAATAAGCTTCAAAGTCACCTGTCTGACAAAAAGCTTTAACTTAATACATTCGATGAAGAGGTTAGTTTTACTATCTCCTTTCTTCCCAGGGGATAGTTTGCCAGAGGTAAACGTGGCAATAAAGGTGACAGACACTTTCAGCTTACAGGCACTTTACATATGTTAAACACTTCTAGAATCTCTTCGAGGACACTAAGTTTTGCCATATATAGATACTGATGTAAAAGCGTATTTTTGCAAAATGTGAGAGTCTCAGCATTATATCCAGATCTCAAGCTTTCCCCTTTATTTTTAAAACTGATGTCTGTATATTGACAAGGAGGAGTTTTTGTTTTCCTGTCTTCATGTTCCTGGAGAAAGTATAAAGATTGCTCAGAATGGAATTCTGCTATGATAATGGGAATCACATGATTAACATATTCCTATTGCATACGAATAGTTATTGTGAGAAAAATAGCCATTCCTCAGCTACCTCTCCCACCAGTCTATTTATTAAATGCTTTCCCCCCACTTTTTAAAAGGGGAGAGTCCAATGCCATTTGAATTTTCCTATGGGGCACCTTTGACTACCTTGCTTATCCACCCTCTTAGGACTTAACCCAGCATTCTTAGTCCCCGTGCAGCTTCAAAATGTCACCTTTAGTCAGCCTGCTATAGAAGACCTTTCTCTCCCCCCTCCCATCTCCCCTAGTAGGATGCCCTTTTGCCTGAGGGTACATTGCATGAAACACAAGATGGTGTATTGAGTAAGAGCGTTTCAAGTGAGGCCATATGAGATGTTAATACACTATGGGCAGCGTCATCCCACTTTGGGCAACGTTAAACATGCAATGCAATGGATCATATAGCTGATAGCCACCAGATGTTCACCCAGCCTGGCCTTGGGTGGAGTGGGAAGGAACCAGCTGACACATGAGACATTTGCTGGAGGCGCATCAGGTGCCAAGGTTGCCCAAAGTGGGATAGCACTGCCCTAAGTATGCTAACGGGCTGCCCCAAGTTTGGCCAAGCCTGTGCAGCCCTGACCTGCAGTGGGATCCACTGGCACCAGAGAGCAGCAGTTCATCATTCCCATGTATCCACGTCATGGCTGGGGGTCGGGCCAGGCACCCACGAATGGACGGTTCCATGGCCTGCCCCGGGCCGTGGCAGGACTTCCACCTGCCCAATTTCCCGCGGGGGGGGGGGGAATCATGTGGCCTGCTTTCCATGCCAGCCCAAAGTGCGGTGGCTGTGTTTGCCCTCCCCATGGTGGGCAAGGGATCGGACCCACCCTGTCTCGTGTGGCTTTAGCCAACATGGCTAAAAAAGGGATCTTTGTAAAATTAGAAAGCTTCTCAGTGAGACACAGCACTAGCTTTTAGTCCTGAAGAGCCCAAGCTTCTAAAAAAGTAACAAATACTAATGTTAAAGTTAATGTTTTAGAAGTTTTCAGAGTGTGGTGCTTTTTCCTTCATTTCCATCTACACCCTTTCTCTTGGGAAAAATAGGACACTGAGGCTACAATTCACAAACCACTTACTCAGTGGGGCTACTGAATATTTTCATGTTCAATATGAAAATTTGGCACGGTGCAAAATGTTTTAGCAGTCAAAGTGCCAAAACTGATCTCAAAGACATACTGATAAAGCTTTTATGCCACACCATTAAATATATGCATACATGAACACAAAAGTTAGAGATGTGCTAGGTGGGCAATTCTAGGTGTTATTACTACAGGTGCAGACCAGCTTTTAATGCAGAATGTCCTGTTTATACATGAAACACATTATTATTCCATTTGGCATATTTGCTGGTTTTCCTCACAGTAAAGAAAAAAGGGGGAAGGAAATATTTGTGGCAATTTAATTTTCATTCAAGGCACCATTAACTGTAGAACTCGTTGCCAGAGATGTTGTGAAGGCCAGTAGCATAAGTGGGTTCAAAAAAAATTGAATAACTTTTTTGAGGACTGGCCCATAAATATTCAATAGTCAAGTTGGTCAGAGGATGAGATCTCCAACTGCTAGGGGCTGGGAGTGATTAGCAGGAAACTGATCACTCCATTATAACCTGCTGCACACTTCTCTGAAGCAACAGCTGGGCTAGATGGACCATTGGTCTGACCCAGTGTGGCACATTTTCATGTTAGAGAGACAGAGAGAAAGATAGACTAAACAAGGATTTGTGACTAAGGAGCTTTTGCCACCACACTACATGCAATAATATAACCAAGCACAATGTATTTAAAAAGCGTGCCAACACTCACCATTCCCGTCACACTGTCATAGCATATACAGCACGGGAGACTTCGGCAACCCATGTAAGCAATAGCCAGCACAATGAAAGCACTACAAATAGATGCTACTAATATTGTTATATTGACTCCTTCCACAAGTTCATTCAGTACAAAGCGCTGCAACAAAGACAAGAAAAAGTGTCAGATGGTTACAGTGCAGCCAACATGCTCAAACCTGGATTCTACAACAATTATTATGAAGTACATATACATATACTTTTCATTGTAAAAAGCCAACTGTTACTCTCTTCCATGTCATCAGGGGAATACTGTATCATACTGTGTGACATATTGGACTGAAAAGATGTTCTGCAAGATGACAAATGTAAAAGAATCCACAATACTTAAAAAGGCAACCTAGCATATTATATAGGAGAAAAATATTATCTGAAGTGCCGATCAGAATTTTCTCATCAATTTTGTTCTTTGTACAGAAGCTTGAAATAAACAGCCAAGTTCTGGAGACTCACAATGTCTGGTCTTTGATACAAGCTTGGCTGCAATGTTGTTTGCCCTTCTCTGAGATAAGCCTGCCACTCAAATGAATACAATTGACGATATAGTGCCCATGCAGACCATCTTTCTAGTTTCAGGCTGCTTGGATGCATTGTTTACAAGGATGATATTAAGAAGGATAGCCATACAGTCTTGCTGCAGCAAATGGATGAGAGGCTCCAGTTGTTCTCCACTTCAAAAACAAAATGTTGGACAGCAAAAAGAATGAACGAACCCTATTCAGCAAAGAACTGAAGACAGGAGAGGCAGTCTGCATTTTGTCAGATTTGTCACAAAAATCAACACCAACACTTACCATAACTTGATGATTAGATGGCACATCATTGAACCCCTCATATCTCTCACCATACTCTAGAGTTAGGGAAGCATAGATAATTACAATCACAGTGGTAAACCAGGAAAATACAGAGGCAGCAATCATGGAATTCACCTGCATTAGAAAAGATGGGATGGGAAGATAAAGAAATTTCATAAGAGTCAGGAGTGTGTCCATTTACCTGCAAGTTGAATAATACAGCTCAAACCACTCAAAAGGCTTCTACCAAAAAACCACCACCACTCAAACATTCACACGATTTCTATCCGTCTATTATCTTTAATCCCGCAGGACTCTATTTGGTGGTGGGGCAAGGCGGAGAAGGCAGAGTAGAAACTAAACTGGTGCAGGAACTTTACTCAGTGAATGGCTCTACATGTTATGGTATCATACCCACAATAGTACCCATAACATCATCCCATGCTGCCACCCTATGGACTCCGGCCACCAGGGGGAACCCACTGGGTGGTAGCATAAATAGTACATGAGCCCTGTGGTGCAACTGACAAGCACAAAGAAAACACAGGCACGTCTATGATCAAACGACATCTCAAAGGTTTCACGTCTCTGTGTGGCAGCCTGGTTGACCAATACTCAACGGCAGGGTGTCCTCATTTGGGGTTGTCACCTCGCACAGAAATGACCCAGACAACTCCCATTTTGCCTAAAATGAGAGTGTTGGGGTCATTTACACGAGAGTTGGCAACCTTAGCATCATGGACCAGACATTCATTGTGTACATGCCAAGCAGAAACTCCCTGCAAACTTGTGTTCACTCAGTGGCTTACTCCCAGGTTTGAGCAAACAAAAGGAACTGTAGTAAAGTGGTCATTAAGGGTTTAACCGAGTGACTTGGAAGACTAATCTGGAGCCATGCTTCAGCCTTTGACCTTTTCCTTGCACCACCATTTTAACTTCTGTTCTGCATTTCAAGCAGTAAAGCAGCATGTTCTTTAATCTACGGTAACTGAGAGTACACCAAGTGCTCTTACCCCAAAAGGGCATCCTTATGTAACAGTAAAGTTTACCTCCTTGTTAGGTGGCAGGAATGGTGGCTTTGAAATTTAGTTTTACGGGGAAAGGTCAAGATAATAATTTTTTTTAAAACCCCAAATCTACAACTTGTGCTTACAATAAAAACTCATGTTTAACTTTAGCAAAGGAGCAGCTTCTAGCGCTGCTAGAAAACGGCATCCCATGTCAGAATTCAGCAATGCCCCCTTATTTACATTAGATGTGCCCTTCAGGCTTGGATCTTGGTAAGCAACTGGGGGGAGGGGGGCAGCTTGTCAAAACAATCAGATTAAGTGCCTGAAAGAAGTTAATTAATTTATAAGTTAATCTCCAAAAGAGGATTTACCTAGCCAGAAGAGAGGGGTGGGTGGTGGGAATATGCAAGAGGTTTGCTTCGCTACACAGGTTCTGCTTACATAGTGTATACTATTTTAAATTTTAAAAAAACACATGTGGCCAGTAGCAGGGGCATAGCTAGGTGTCACCACCCTCTCCCCGCAGCGTCTTTATTGCAGAAAACGGTCAACTTACACAGTAAAGAAAGAAAACATGTACTCGCTTACTGCAACGTATTCCCTGCCACCATGCTGACTCCCCAGACTGCCTAATACTAACCATTTCTACAGCACTACTAGGCGTACAAAGCGCTTTACAGTCACAGGGTTTTAGAGACAGGTCCCTGCCCAGTGGGCTTACAATCTAAGGCCACTTTTACACAAGGCGCTTAGAAGCACCTCTGGAGCTTCTAAGGAAAGCCACGCGGGGAGTGTTTACACGCTCTCTGCGTTACCGGATGTGCTGTGCCGCCCGTTCACTTCAGTGGCTGCAGACACGAGGCTTTCAAGAGGCACATTCTGTAGACCTGAAAATTGAGGTCTACAGAATGCACCTCTTGAAAGCATCGCGTTTACAGCCTCTGCTGCTGAAACGAATGAGTGGCACGTCACTTCTGGTAGCACGGGGAGCATATAAACACTCCCCGTGCGGCTTTTGAATATGGGGCTCCAGAGGTGCTTCTAGGCGCCTCATGTAAAAATGGCCTAAGATGGACACAGATGAGGGGATACACAGGGAAATACAGACACACACATATCCCCCATTTTACAGATGGGGAACTGAGACTGAGACGTTGTGACTTTCCCAAGGCTACTCAATGAGTTCATTGGCTAGGGTGAAATTCGAACCCTAGTCTCCTAGGTCCAAGTCCACCACCACACAGGTTCTCACTACACTGCTTGCTTCTACCCAGCCTGCCTCCCTGCCCCCACGCAGACCCCCTCCCCAGCCTCCTTGCCCTCATAGAGCCCCCTCCCCACAACTCCAGAGAACACATTGCAGCCCGGAGGGATGCTCCACCTCTCATTCTCACCTTTCCAATCCAAGGGCAGGGCACCGCTGCTCCTTGATCACCCGTTACTCTCAAACTCCTCCTGGGGCTGGCACTGAACTGCCGCTGCTCTCCCCTCCACTCCCACCACCTCTAGTCCTGACACCACAGCGCCTCTCCCTCCCTCTGTTTACTGTGCCTGAGCTCTGGAGGCTGTGGCTGTGCCGTCTGCCTCAGGCTGCCATCACTGCATCCTGTACCACTGGCTGGGTGGATCCCATGAGCACCATGCTCTGCAGGCACTTCTGCTTCCTCTCAGTCTCCACCCAGCCACACCACAAAAGGACACGATTTGTGGTTCCACCCCACAGCTTGGGGCCTGTGGGCTCCCCCACTCCCCCCATCTTGGGCACCAGAACAAATGTCCCTCCTGTTTCTAGGATAGCTATGCCCCGGGCCAGTAGCAGTACAAGAACTTGAAAGATTTGTCCTGTACTTTCAAAGCAAGTATTCAACAATTATACGTTTCTATTGGCAGATTAGCCTTACTTTTTGAAAATATCACATGCTTTGAAATGCTTGTGATCAGCTATCACTGTCTGCCAAAATTCATAGCTAGCTGCACTGATTTACACAAAAATCAAGAGGGGACCTCAATATAATATTTAGGGCCCACCCACCAGAAAATGAAATTAGGACACTGCCAACTACGTGTTGTTTTATAAGAGTCTCATCAGGCCATCCCTTCACCCACTCTGTTTAAGAGAATCCAAAAATATACCAGAATTGGATTCTTCATCTGAGAAGAAAATAAAGCCAGAACTCCAGGAACGCCCATGACCTGCAGAATAGAAGGAGGAAAAGGTTTGCAACTGGAAGTGTGCAAGACTAGACAACTATATTTGCTCTACTTTACTTGAAACTTGTGTAATATATTTCTGACATACACAGAACTGTTATACCCCTAAATACTAACTAAACTGATGAGTTATTAGTGGTCATAGTAACAGTAGAGAATACCCCACACTTAATTAATAGGCTGAACAAACCTATGAACGAAATGCTCATTTGGACACATTATATGCCACAAGTGATTAATATTTTATTTCTTGTGGTTTTATGCCAAGACTCCAGGAATTTTAGGAGAAGGACAGTCTGCCATTTCTTCCAGGTGTGAAAATATTCTGCTAGTGAATATTCGAGTATGCTATATAATCTGGAGTCAGATTTCACATAGACAAACATTTAATTGGCACATAATATCATCACAGGTAACTAAGGGGCATTTGATTTTAGGAAACTGATTCATACATGGCATGCTTGGCTGGAAGTTTAGAACCGCTCCCGAGTATACAAATGGTTGTGAAACTGAATTACATCCGCCTTTATGCAGAGTTATACTGGGCTTCATGTCACACATTAAGTGCAGGTAGATGCAATCCGAGGGCTGGGAAACAGGAATGGAAACCATTTTCAATGGAAACTAAGCAGAGAGACCACTTGCCATTGCCAATAGGAGAGATGGCTACACTGCTGTTGTAATACTTTTAGCACTCAAACAGGATGGCACTCTCTCTATAGTTACATACAGTCCTAAGAATCAGTTCCTTAGTCCCAGTTTTGAGGCTTTAACTACATCAGACTTCAACCAATCCAGATGAAACCCCTCGTAACAGTTAACAGTCCTACCGGCAAAATACCACCATAATATATACAAAACGGATGGAACATTTATATCCCCATATGAATATTGCTTTGGGATGCCATTTTAAAACAGTTTGGCTAAAAAAGCAACACAAGAACAGATCTGGATGATTTGCTTGGACTTGTAGGATGGCTTACTAATTTCCTTTTAGAAAGGTCAGTTGTCTAATTTGAGTTACCATTTCACCCGTATTTTACTAACCAATGTCATGAGTCTGCATCAAAGCACTCTGTTTACAGTTACTATGATTCCAATTTTTCTTGCCTTCATGGTCCTATTTTGGGATTTAAATATAATCCCATGACCTCCGATAGCATGTTCTGATCTAGCCACTGCTTAAATTGTCCATAAATTTAGATTTATAGTCAAGCGACCTGTAAATGTGGAAAGTAGCTCATTATAGGTGCAATGCTGCAGCTATACAGATATTAACCCCTTTGCATTAATATCTCTCCCACTGAAGTGAATGGGACTCCTTTCAGTGCAAAGGGCTTGTACCAACCCAGGCCGGCAAGCCGGTGGGCAGAGCCAGGGCAACGGTGGGCGGAGCCAGGGCAACGGTGGGTGGAGCCAGGGCACAACCCAGCAGCAAGAGTTCCCAGGGTGAACATCAGAAGATGGAAGAAAACACAGTAGTCTAAAATGCACTTCAAGCTTGAAATGAATAACGTATAAACCCCAAGCACAGGGAAACAGTGGCGAAACAGTGGCACAACCCAGCAGCACATCAAGCTTCAAATGAATAAC
>QEPC01000136.1:6041020-6060484 GCA_003113815.1 Sphenodon punctatus | reverse complement strand
CCCAGCTCCTGTCTCTCAGATTGTAAGCCCTAGGGGCAGGGACCGTGTCTATTTTATTACTTTGTAAAGTGCCAGGTACACTGCTGGCACTATATAAATGTTTGTTAATAATAATAATAATAATAATAATAAACTGACATGAAATTGACCACAGTGCTGCAGCAGCCTCCGCTCTGAAGCAAAGGCAAGGCAGAGGCTGCTGTGGGCGGCGGGGAAGCGGCAGGGAGTTTTTTTGTTTTTTTTTACTTTGAGCGGCGGCCCGGCGCCGGTCGGGGCGCTTGGGGGGTCAGCGCCGTCAATGCCCTGAAAGGGGAGCCACGCCTGCCCCCAACCACAGTGTTTGGTTGTATTCCTCTTACGTACAAATATGATCTGTACAGAGTGCCTATGAAGTTATGATGCACTTAAGATTTCATGCCCAATTGAAAATCCAAACAGCAGTTTCTTTAGAATTGTCGTTGAAACACATTGGCATTGCAGTATGCACTTCAATAATCAAGTTCACTTGCTGGGTGTGGCACCAAGTTCGTTCCATCACTCAGCCCACCCTCTCTAAGTACCAGTAACACTTCTCTTTTGCTTATAATTTAGAGGGAGGGGGGAGGGGGAGGAGGAAGAGAGAAAAAGTCACAGCACCCTCCAACAATTAATCATTTTCTGTAACATTTTGTTTTCTGATAGTCAGAAACTTTTAAATTCACCTACTAGTTTAATACTCTAGTTCCTCCTGGAGGGAACATCCAGTCTGTTTTCCCAGTAGTTTCCTACTCTATTGCTTGTGCAACAAAATCACATTCCAAGATGGCCCCCTTTTTAAATAAACTAAAATTAGAACTGTAGACTGAAAACTAGGGATGTGTGAACGCGGTTTGGAACTATGGGGTTTGGCCCGAACTCAGCCAGTTCAGATGGCCGAAAAGAACGGCCAGACCAAACGTCAAAACCCCCAAACAGTTCGGCCGCGTTCGGGATCAAGAAGCAGCCACTCCAACCCCAGGTCCCACCCTCAGGGTTCTGGGGCCTACGTTACAGGCACGGGGGGCTGTCCATCTATGTCATGTAGAAGCTGCTATTCTAGTCCCAGGACCCACTGTGAGGGTTCTGGGGCCGTCATTCTGCTCACAGGGAGCGGTCATCCTACCATATCACGAAGCAGCCACTCCAGCCCCAGGACCCACCATCAGGGTTCTGTGGCCTGTGTTACAGGCACAGGGGGCTGTTCATCCACATCATCCAGAAGCTGCCACTCCTGTCCCAGGACCCACCATCAGGATTCTGGGGTTGTCATTCTGCTCACATGGAGCCATTGTTCCAACGCATCAAGAAACAGCCAGCCACTCCAGCCCCAGGACCCACCATCAGGGTTCTGGGGCCTACATTACAGACAGGGGGGGACTGTCCATCCATGCCATCGAGAGCTGGGGAGGGGGCATCTGCCAAGTCCATCAGCAGCTGCAGGACATGGAGAGCAGTGTTGCTTTCAACTGAAAGCCTCGTGCAATGTGGGGGAAATTATTGTGCTCAATGGGCAGCCCTTCTCGGTAGTCGGGGATATGAGGTTTAGGTGCCTGATTGGCTTCCTGTCCCCCCCCAGTTTAAGCTGCCCTCACACACCACCATGAGTCAGGCTACCACTGATGCCTGGCAGCCTGCAATGCCCAGCAGAGTAGGGGTGCCAGCCACCAAGCCCTGGCTGGGCCTCTGCTGCTGCTCCACCAATGCCTGGCAGTCTGCAACGCCCGGCCAAGTAGGGGTGCCAGCCACCAATCCCTGGCTGGGCCTCTGCTGCTGCTCCGCCGATGCCTGGCAGCCTGCAACGCCTGGTTGAGTAGGGGTGCCAGTCACCAAGCTCTGGCCGGGCCTCTGTCACTGCTCTGCCAATGCCTGGCAGCCTGCAACACCTGGCCATGATGGTGACTAGACCTAATGGAGAATCCAGCATAGAGCGAGCAGAATTGGAGGCCTGTCAGTGTGTCTTTTTAAGATATCAAACAGCCCAAACCCCCGCTAGACCTACCCTTCACTTCAGATGGGGCAACGTCCACAACAAAGGACACATACCCATCCAAGTCCAATTGCCCTGCATGCCAAGTTTCTTGGAGCAAAATAACGTCAAAGGATCTAATGAAACAACCAAAATCATTATCCATTAATTTGGTTTTACAACCCAAAATATTAGAAGAAACTATAGAGATAAAAGACTTCCTTAGGGGGCCTGCCCATCATTCCTCCACTTCATCTGTGGTTGCAAAACCCAATTGGTTTGAGGGGAGATCAAATTCCTCCATCCCCAATATTGAGAGAGAGGAGGTGCAGGCAAAGGATCCATCTTAACTGGAGATAATCCTGAAGGATCAGAACCTGTATTACTCAGCACTGTGCAAGACCACTTCCCATGTGCCAAAGCACAAGGGAAGTGGCCTCATGCTGAATATTTTGTGACACAACTTCTTTTACCTGCTCTGTTACTAAGACCACTTCCCCTTGAAAATGGTACCCTTCTAAATAAATAGTCATTGCAGACTGCCAGGCATCGGTGGAGCCACAGCAGAGGTCCGGCCCAGGCTTGGTGGCTGGCACCCATACGGGGCCAGGCATTGCAGGCTGGCATCCTACTCACCAGATCTCGACCAATTCTTCTGCAAATTGGTCAAGTAGCCTTGCCTGGTGGTGATTCACATGGCAGACCAGCCAGCCACTACCTGCTGTGATGGTGACTAGAAATGGAGAATCCAGAATAGAGTGAGCAGAACTGGAGGCCTGCCAGCCTACAATGCCAGGCAAAGTAGGGGTGCCAGCCAGCCACCAAGCCCGTGTCAGGCCTCTGCCACTGCTCCACTGATGCCAGCCTGCAATGCCCAGCCACCAAGCCCTGGCCAGGCCTCTGCCGCTGCTCCACCAATGCCAGCCTGCAATGTCCCACCCCCTATGGGTGCCAGACACCAAGCCCCAAGTCTTCCCGAATCCCAGCCTCTGCTGCTGCTGCCACCGCTGGACCTCTGCCTGCAGACCATGACAACACGCGCAACCCCGCTTTCAGCACCAGCAGGCACTAATTGGCCGGGCATTGCAGGCTGCCAGGCATCGGTGGAGCAGCAACAGAGGCCCGGTCAGGGCTTGGTGGCTGGCATCCCTACTTGGCCGGGCATTGCAGGCTGGCAGGCCTCCAGTTCTGCTCGCTCTATGCTGGGTTCTCCAGTTCTAGTCACCATCACGGCAGGAATGACAGGGCTACAGTAGTGACTGCCGGTGCCCAAAGCAGGTTTGCACGTGTTGTCATGGCCTGCAGGCAGAGACGGGCAGCCCAACAGAACATCTGCTTTCAGCAGCCTTTGGGTGGGCAGCAGCACTGCTCATTTGTAGGAAAGGACAGGAGTCAAGAGACCCCAGTTCTAATTCCTGGTTTGGAAGTCCTTTGACCTCTCTGCATTTCAGCTTTCCCAGTTCTAAACCAGAGGGCTACTGTTCTGGGAGCTCACAGGAGAAAGAACCTGTATAGGAACTAGGCTTGGGGTGTGCCGTTCCTATTGCTGTTGCATATCCAGCCTCCTTGCAGGGTAATGAAGAGGACTCTTAAATGCTTCCTCTTCTTAGAACTTAGGCTCAGCGTTTGGCCCACAGAGGTGCCCGCCCGATTCCCGTCGGGACATGGCTGACCATCTGAGACCCACTGATGCCTGCCAGCCTGCAATGCCCAGCCAACTATTGGTGCCAGCCATCAAGCCCCAAGCCCTCCCGGCCTCTGCTTCTGGGTCTCAGACAGTCAGCCCTGGTGCCACAGGCACCCCCAGGGGCCAAGCGCTGAGCCTGCCTGCCGGGGCAACCCAGGGTGCCAAGTGCCAAGTCTTCCTGGTCTCTGCTGCTGCTGTGTCTCAGATGGCCTGCCATACTGCTCCGGGCACCCCTGGGGGTCCCTGGAGCGCCCCAAGCCTCCAGGCGGGACCAAACTTTCAGAACGTTTGGGGGGGGGGGGAAGATCTGAACTCTGCGGCACCGAACCCACGAATCCGAACTAAGTTTTTAGCCCAACCGTCCGAACATCCGAACTCCGTCCTGTTTGCACATCCCTACTGAAAACTGGAACTGCCTCCTCCACTTCCATCCTTCATTCAGGGTCCTCCTCTCCCTCGTAACTAAGCTAAGCACATGCACCTGTGACTTCTCAACTTCATGAATGTATCCTTTTGCTTCCCCCTTTTTGTCTTTCCTAGAGTACAAGTACGGAATAGAGACCTGTCTGATTGTACAGTAGCAGGTACATTGCTTGTGCTATATAAATAATATTAACAGACTCCAGTGTGACAGAACAAATAAACTCCTGTAACCTTACCACTCCAGCCCAGATGGGCACTCTTGTTCTGCTCAGCGCGGACTCTCTTCTAAAAGCATCCATGAATCCACTGATGACACAGACTGTGGCGCAGGCTATCTGGAGGAGCCCCAGCACCACCATGCTTTTCTGATTGAAGATAAAATACCTGTAGCGATCCATTACAGCGAATCCAAGTGAACCTACACACAGAGCTCAAGGCATACGGAGTCCTTCAGTAAGAGAACCAGCATCACAATTTTCCCTAAACAGAAAAAAGGTGCAAAAAGATTAGCACTTCAACAAGCATCATCTGCCAAATGGTTGACAACATACCTTGCCATTAATAGTATGAAGATCTGCTATGATGCTACAGGGTCAAACATTGGCAATGCTGCATAAAGGGAGTTGGCTTTATCTGCAAGATTACAAGCAGTGAAAATGTGAGGAAGCTTCATTCAGCACCTCAGCTATATTTGCTTTTAAATGCAGCTATCACAAGGTTTTGGATAACTAAAAAGTGACTGAAGCAAGTCTCATTCTGGCCTCTGCTGCCACAAAACAGAACACACTTGTTTGCTTTTTAAACTGGAGGTAAGAGTCAAGAAAAGAAAGGAAGTGGAGAGATAGGAACAGGCAAGTTGGGAGCAGGGGTGCTTAAGGAATGTTGCTCAGGATGGAAGAGAAAGGTCCGGATCTTGGATCTGTTCCATGGATCTGCCCACTGTCCTTGTGAGTGTGCCCTCATCACTGCTCCCTTCCCCTGAGCTCAGTCTTTCAGTGCTTTAGGGTAGAATCTGGAGGCAGGGGCCAGATCCAGGAACTGGAAAGGGGCCATGTAAGAACTAGCCAGGGGCCACATTTGGCCCCAAGCCCAAGGTTTTCCACCCCTGGTGCACGGCATGGTCCTCAAGCTGCTGTGCCAGCACTGGTCCCATTTACTTCAATAGGGCCATCGCTCACACAGCAACTTAAAGATCGTGTGTCTCTTCAATTTCCACATTTTGAAAGTGGGGATAACAGTATCAGGTGCTATGACAACAGGCGTTTATAGAAACACCTGAGATGGATGAAATTTTTTTCCCCTTCAGGAGAATGACAAAGTACTAGCCCAAAATGAAGAGAAAGAAAGGAAGCCACAATTTAAAGATCACCACCAACTCTTTCTAACTACAGAGACACAATAAGCTGGTCTGTCAAAGTCAAAACAAACCATTCCACTTTATCTATCAATTCTAATGCAATTCACACTTGGCTCCCTTTCTACACTCTTTGAAGACTGGGCTTCCTTTTCTAAAGGGGCAGGGGAAAGGTAGGTAGTATGCTGGCCATTCATAGCTGCAAAACCCAATGAACATACTCGGTCAGAATAAACTCATACACTTCAATGGATCTTTATTGGCAAAGTGCTTTGAGGCTATGGCTGTTGATAGGAATCAGTGGCTATATTGTACAGATAATTCATCCAAACATCTCCTCACTTGGCTACCCTCTAACCAGATGTGTGACATAGTGAATTTTCAAGACATGATTCAGCTAGCTAAAAGACTGGCTTCTCTTTGAATGGTACTAATCCATTTTATGACATTTAAACATATATGTAATACTGTACCTAATCTTTCTTCACTGCTTCTGTGATTCCTGCCATGATGTAACAGCACCAGATGGTGAGTGCTTTGAGGCAGAAATCAGGATTCAAGCTAGTTGCTATTGCCAATAGAAACTGCTATAACAACATTAAAGGAGCTGATCAGAGAGCATAGAAACAAAAAACACTTTGTGCTACAAACTTTGTGAAGGGAGCAGACGACACAAATGAGCCTGCCAGGGAATAGCATTCGCCTTCCCAGCAACAGGGCCACACTTGGACTACACAGGGAAAAATAAAAAGAGGAAGATTTTCCTTATCGTTGCGTTCATGATCTTCAAAAGAAAGACTGCACCCCCCTGGCCTTCTCCCAACCCATTCATACTGTGACTATTCCAACAACTCCACTGGACACTTCCTTGGGGCATTAGTCGGTTGTATGCAAATCTAAGCCATTAGCTAGGAAGAAGGAGCGTTGATCAGCCAGTAATGAATCCCTTGCCCAGGAGAACGGGGACTTACGGGAAAGCTTTGTCCCAACCAGGAAGTGAGTGGGAGACTTGTAGAATACAGAGCCAGGTGCAATAGACCCGGCCGGACCCACTCCAGCCAGGAAGCAGGAGTTCTCCCCACGCCTGCTCAGCTCCAGCCCCGCCGCCAAACGGGGGGCTGCTGCCAAGGCACGCCCCGGGAGATTGGGGCTAGAAGAGAGGGGCAGAGGCCAGGAGAGCACGGAGCTGGGCAGGGCTAGGAAAGGGGACTGAGAACTCACCGTCAGCACCAGGCGCCCCGGTCTTGCCTTCCCAGTAGGAGTCTCCCGGCTCTAGGCAGGTAGACGCGACCCACCGTGCTTGGCTCTAGCTTGCTTGTGAGCTGCGAGAGGCGCGCCCTCCTGGCTGTTATCTCGAGCCAGCCCGTCCCTCTGCCCGCAGGTGGCACTCCGCCCCCGGGTTAACCCTTGGGAGGGGCCGTACCAGCCCTGTAGCTAGGACACTGGCACAGGGGGACAAAGTGCATGACACAGGGGGCAATTTTTTCAAACTAGCTTGAGGGGGAAAATCTGGAGCACATTTGAGTTCTACGGGGGAGGGGGAAATTGGGGTTGCTTCTCTTTATGTCATGCCTTTTTCACTCATTTCCCACCGTCACAGCTTGTCACTCTACTCCAGAAATGAGAAGTAGTAAATCACAGCCCCTCTCCCACATACATTTGTAATAGCTGTAATGTAGAATGCTACAGGCAAGGCATCTCGCTTTCATTTTCAAACACAGAAATAGAATTGAGAAAGGAGCAAGACTGTTTCAAAACTAACCATTCGAGATTTGTCATCTTTTTCATTTTCCATGGTCCTTTCTGGTCTGTATTTGGAGCCGTAAATCCCCCAAACTTTAGGAACTCTTACTCCAAGCAGCCTTTTGGGTGGCTGCCTCCCATTTTCAGACAAGATGCTACCCAGCATGGCCACCTAGGAGCTGTGGAGCCAACTGTCTGTCTGAAGGTGAAGCAGCTGGATGCACACTCCTGTGAGCCACGGAGCACCCACCCATGCCAAGAAACCCAGAGGACTCCGTGTGAGGCCAGCCAAATCCATGATGGCTGGCCACCCTGGGAGCTGACTGTTTTGAATCACTCACCACACGCTCCACCTGCATGGGGGCTCTATGGCAGAGCCCATGTGGTGCCCCCACCCCCACCATCACTTGCTTGTTTGAAAGCACCCTTTGTCTGGCCTGGGAAGAAAACGTGTGTGTGTGTGTGTGTGTGTGTATGAGAGAGAGAGAGAGAATAATCAGAATATAAGAACAGCAGGGAGGGAAGATGGAGCAGAACAGGTGAAGGTGAAGGTAAAAGGGAGATGGTTTAGAGAGAAGGTGAGATAGGAAAGCAGGTAAATGTGCCTGTACCTATCTAATTACTAGGGATGGGAATTTTGGATTTGGAAATAACTGAATCAACACAAAAATGGCCAATTCCGTTCTGTCTGAACATTCTGGTTTCAGGTGATTTGGATCTTTTACATTTATTGTTTTATTCAAATCTTTAACATTGCGGTTTGTTCCCATTGACTTCAATGAGGAAAAATACATGCAAAATTCTGAATACAAAAAAATCCTGATTTGGGATCTGAAATTACTAAAGAAACAAAACTGAAAAATCTGAATCCAAAATTCCCCCTGGAGTCCCACCCCTACTAAATATCCACACACTATATTATTCTGCCAAAGACACAAATATAGGGTTGTGATGTCACACTGTGATCAATACCGCCACCTTCACACATTGTCACAACTTTGCTTATCCTCCCACTCCTCCTTGTGTGCCATCATTTATGTACATCCCCTTTACAAGGTGGCAGTGCTCCCCATTCCGCTTTAACTATAGGCCTGGGATATGCTAGAAGGAATTACATGGAATACCTATTGGAAATAATGGGAATGTGGGAGTGACAATAAGCTTTAATGGACCGTAAAGCAACACAATGGAGCTGCTTCTCTGACAGGAAGCTGGAGTGGGGAAGGAGTGGAATGACAAGGAGACCACCACTGGGAGCAGGTGAAATGACAAGGGATTTGGTGGAAAGACAGGAAGGAGGCCACAGGATGCGAGTGTGCTGTCAAGCACCTGGATGGAAAACCAGATCAGGCCAGAGAGAGTGAATGGGATGGTAATAAGCATGGTAAAAGGATGGGGAAGGCCACAGCGAGCAGGTGGAATATTGGGCAACTGGCTGGAATGACGTGTTCCCCTTTCATGTTATTCTACAACAGGGGACAGAGTGGAATGACAAAGAGCTTGGTGAAACATCCTCACGCACATGCACCTATTGACATTTGCAGATCCCCATTATTTCCAATCAGCATTCATGTTGTTACAATTACTAATGGGCATTCCATGTCTTCCATTTTTAATTTGTCCTCTCTTTGAGCGCTGCACAGTCACAGTTGCTTCCACCTCCATTCTTGGGTGGCTTGTCCAAAACATTTGCAACACCTACCTGTCTACCCACCGACAGGTGTAATCAGTATAGTCTGAAGGGACTTGCCTTCAGTTCACCCCTTCCCTAGGTCTCACTGCACAAGGTCCTCAGCTATATCCTATATATTGCTTCTTGGAGAAGGTGGTAGAGATTGCAAAGGAAGGAACAGGAAACATGAGGTCGGAGCAGGAGAGCACATTCATGGCCAACCAGCTCCTGTTTACACCCCTCTCTCTCTCTCTCTCTCTCTCTCTCTCTCTCTCTCTCACACACACACACACACACACACACACACACACACACCTCTCTCTACACACCAAAAAGAGCTTTGTAGGGTGCAGGGAGGAACAGGGAATGTGTGGAGGGCTCAGTTCTCAGCACCCATCAATTCCAGTATGAGTTAGGAATGCTGCTCAGCCTCTCTGAAAGTTAAGCCCTCTAGTTCCCAAAGGAAAGGCCTCCTAAGCAGCTATAGAGAAGAGTTCCATAGCAACGAGGCTTCACTTTCACCTTTATCCCTTTCAGTGCAAGGCCTCTTCAGAGCGCCTGCTTTTTGGTTGCCATAGACCAGATTGGGAACCTACGGCCAGTGGGCCAAATATGGCCTGATCCTCCTTTAAATCTAGCCCATCTTGGTCACCCCATGGCTGCTATGATCCACTAGATGATCAGGGAATAAAGGGGGCACCTAAAGATGACAAACCCATTGCTGAGAAACTAAAACAGTTATGTCCGTTTTTACTGCAGAGGATGTTGGGAAGATGCCTACACCAAAGCTATTTTTTGTTGGTGATGAATTGGAGGAATTATTTGAAATTAGCATCATGCCAGAAGAGGTTTTATTGCATATTAACAATTTAAAAATAGCAAATCACCTGGGACAGTTGATAGTCATCCAAAGGTACTAAAAGAACTCAAATTTGAAATTGCTGAACTACTATAAGTAATATTCAACGTATTGCTAAAATCCTCCTCTGTGGCAGAAGATTGGAGGTTAGCAAATGTAACACTAATTTTTAAGAAGGGCTCCAGAGTTGACTCTGGAAACTACAGATTGGTACGCCTGACATTAGTACTGGGCAAACTGATAGAGACCATTGTTAAAAACAGAATTACTAGGCATATTGACCAGCATGATTTGATGGGTAAAAAACAGCATAGCTTTAGTAAAGGGAAGCTATGCCTCACTAATGGATTAGAATTTTATGAGAATGTCAACAAGCATGTGGATAGGGGTGATCCAGTTAATGTAGTATATTTGGATTTTCAAAAAGCATTTGACAAGGTCCCTCACCAAATACTCTTGAGCAAACTAAGTAGTGGGATAAGAGGAATAGTCTTGTCATGGATTAGTAACTGGTTAAAAGACAGGAAACAAAGGCTTGGAATAATTGATCATTTTTCAAGTTTGAGAGAGGTAGATAGTGAGGTGCCTCAAGGGTTAGTACTGGACCACCATTTAACATATTCATCTGGGGAAAGGGGTTAAAAAAAATAATGGAGGTGGCTAAATTTGCAGATGACACCAAATTATTCAAGGTAGTTAAGACCCAGGTAGGCTGTGAGGAACTACAGAGGGATCTTGCATTACTAGGTGCAATGGCAAATGAAATTCAATGTTGATAAGTGTAGGTGATACACATAGGGAAAAATAATCCTCACTATACGTACACCATGCTAGGTTCTAACCAGGGTGTAATCACTCAGGAGAAGGATCTTGGAGTCATTGTGAATAGTTCCTTGAAGACATCAGCTCAGTGTGCAGCAGCACACGAAAAGGCAAACCAAATGCTAGGCCTTACTGCAAAAAGGAATAGAGAATACTCCACCTCTGCCTTGAGGTGGAGTATCCATTACCAGAGGAGGTGTCAGCAGTGCCTTTGTCATGGAGAGATCATTATCGCCTCTAGACTAGTATCCTGGCACACGTTGGTCCCCGGAGAGGTGCAGAGCTAGTTCGGTTGGTTTGCCCCCAGAGACTTATGGAACCAGAGAGGTTCCAGAATGCCCTGGGGAATGTATCCTCTGGTTTCAAAGGCCATCCACTCAATGACCTTGTGACCTTTTGGAACTCTGTGCTGACTGAGGCCATTGACCATACGGCTCCTAGGTGTCCACTCTCAAACCACCGACCGTGCAGGTCCCCATGGTATATGGATGATCTGCGGTGGATGAAGCTGGAAGGACAGTGGTTAGAAAGACACTGGCGTTCTTGTACTGAAGTTGACCAATTGTGACAGTCTGTTTACGTACCTATGTCGTGCCTGTGTGGGCAGCAAAGACGACTCACCACCTGGAGAAGCTTAGCTGGACGTGACCTAGCAGATGTAATGAGGGCAGCAAAGATGACTTTCTTTGCTGTCTTCCTTGCATCTGCTAGGTCACGTCCAGCTGAGCTTTTCCGGGTGGTGAGGGGGCTGGTTAGTCCAATCTCCCTCCGCCTGGATCCAGAGTCACCTAATGTTCGCTGTGACTTATTTGTAGACTTTCTTGTGGATAAAATCACTCAAATCCATCATGGTTTTGACACCACATTTTTGACAGTAAGTGAACCAGAGGCAGTCGAAGCCCCATCTTGTCCTGTTGTATGGGATCAATTTCAGTGCATGTTGTCCTTTGATGCAGAAGATGTTATGGGGGTTGTTCGAGCCACTCATTGTGAACTGGATCCATGCCTGGCTAGCAGGTTAAGGCTAGCTGGGAGAAGTTGGGGCCGTTGCTGGCCGGGATAGTCAGTGCCTCCCTTAGGGAGGGCACAGTGTCAGACTGTCTCAAGGAGGCGGTGGTGCAACCACTGCTCAAAAAACCATCACTTGACATTGACGCCATGGCCAGCTATTGGCAGGTCTCTAACCTTCCCTTTTTAGGGAAGGTTATTGAGCGGGTGGTGGCTCATCAACTTCTGGAGCATCTGGACTGGATCAGTTTCCTAGATCCCTTGCAGTCTGGCTTTCATCCGGGTTATGACACTGAGAATGCACTTGTGGCCTTGGTCGACAACCTCTCCCATGAGTTGGACCAGTGTCGTTCAGCCCTGTTGATTCTATCAGATATCTTGGCTGCATTTTATATAGTTGATCATGAGTTGCTGGTGACTCGGTTGCAGGACTGAACAGAGTCGGCAGATTGGATGAGGCAGAGCAGACTGAAGCGGAATCCAGACAAGATGGAGGTGATGGTAGTGGGGAGGGCAAAGGAGGTGTCGGCTCCCCCTATTGGGGGGGGGTCTGCCCTCCAGTTGCCCAGCAGGTTCGGAGTCTGGGGGTGATTTTGGACGCGAACCTCTGCCTGGATCGGCAGGTGGAGGTGGTGGCTAAAGTCGCCTTCCGCCAACTGTATCTGGTGCGGTGGCTGCGCCCGTACATCTCCAGACCCGACCTGGTCACTCTCATCCATGCCTTCATTACCTCCAGGCTCGACTACTGCAACGCACTCTACGTGGGGCTTCCCTTGATATTGGTTCAGAGGCTGCAGCTGGTGCAGAATGCAGTGGCCCATCTCCTTACAGGGACGGGTCGCCGTGAGCACATTACACCAGTGCTCCGCTCTCTGCACTGGCTGCCTATAGCGTACCGAGCCAAGTTCAAGTTGTTAGTATTGGTATACAAAGCCCTATATGCAGGGTCCCGTGAAAACCGCGCTGCCGCGATTCGCGGGTTTTGCGCTGAATCCTGCCTTAGGCAGGATTAGCGCTGAAACCAGGGAAATCCCCATGGATTTCCCTTTCACTGCCAGTGAATCAGGGGCTTGCTTTGACTCACTGGCAGTGAGCAATAAAGCAAGCCCCTGATTGGCTCACTGGCAATGAGCCCCTCACTGGCTCACTAGTGAGCCAATCAGGGGCTTGCTTTGTTGAGACCACAAGCCAATCAGTGGCTTGCACGGCCTCTTCCGACAAAGCTTCTGAAGGAAGTCCGCCTGGCCCCAGGTATGGTTGCCTTTCGGCGGGCATGCAAGACTTGGCAGTTTGCCCAGACCTTTGGAGGGGAGGGGTAAATGGGGGAGATTGGTGGGGTGGGGTAGGGGATTTGGGGGAATTGGAGGGTAGGGTTGGGGGGGCTTAAATTATTTTAAAATTGATGTTGGTTTTAATGTATTTTATTGTATTGTTAGCTGCCCCAAGATGCCGTGGGCATGAGGGGGCAGCATAGAAATGTTAAGAAATAAAATAAATAAATAAATAAATAGAGTGAGCGGTACTGTTCTTGAATGGTGTCACTCTTTCCTCACTTGGAGAACTCAACGTGTGGTGCTGGGTGATTGTTAATCTTTTCCCCAGAACCTCACATGTGGAGTCCCGCAAGGTTCCATTTTATCCCCTCTCTTGTTCAACTTGTATATGCAGCCTTTGGGGGAGGTCGTGGAAGGGTTTGGTGTAAGGTGTCATCAATATGCTGATGGCACCAAACTGTACCTCTCTGTTTTATTAGACTATTACCCCCGAGATTCTCCCAGGAATTAACTCCGCCATGGGGTCAGGGATCTCCATATGAAAGCTTAAGTTTCCTCACCAAAGTCACAATAGACAATTATTATGACTAAAATACTACCATTTATTGCCCTGCCAAACTGACTTACACACTACTATAAAAGCACTATGGAAGCATGCAAAAATGTTATTGATTACAAATATATATATTCCTGGAGAATATCTCTCACCACACAGATACCGCAGGTCCCCAAAAAGTTTTCCAGGGTCTGTGGGATCCTGCTGGGGAAGATAACATGTTAACTTGCTCCTATGCTGGAGACTTGATAAGAATTAAAGTAAAAATAATAAAAATAAAAGATAGAAAAGATAAAGAAAAATATAAAACAAAATTGTCCGGAACGGCACCTCAACAGGCAAGGAGCATAGAAGCTCCAAAAAGGGGGGGGGGAGACAGGGGAGCACTTGGGGAACTCTGTCCACAAGGTGGAGTAACAAAATTGAAAGGAAACAGTCCCATCTGGGACCAATACAATGCTTCCCTAAAAAGAAAAGTAATTCTGTACCTGTGGACAAAACCTTAAAGAAAAGTAAGAATTGCTTTTGAAAAATGGGGAAAGGTTTTTTGATTATTTTTTTAAATTAACTTTAGGGCAAAAGAGAAATGGCTTGAAAGGAATGAAAAATGAGGGAAATGAAGTTTAAAATGAAAATAAAAAGTAAAAATAGTAAAAATAAAAATGGGGTGGGGGAGAGAAAAGTAGTCTTAAAGTAGCTTTAAAAATGAAAAGTGGCTTTAAAAATAAAAAAAATAAAAGACTTAGGGAAAAGCAGTAAAAGAAAAGATTGGAAAATAAAAGAAAAAGAATTGGGACAGAAAAAAACAAAAAACAAAACTTAGTCCCACAGGTGACTTGGCCCAGCAGCATGTTGGTTAGCAAGCGTCTTCCTCTTCTTCTTCTGATGTCAACAATATCCTGCCAGTCTTATGGGATTTCTGAGAGTCTTTCAATATGGCTGCCAGGGGGTGACCCGGTGTTCCTCCAATCAGCATGAAGTTTGCCTCTTGCTAAGCAATGATGCAAAATAAAGATGTTTTTGGTTTCCATGTCTCCACAGCCATATCTTCTTCTTAGTTATTTTGACTTCATCCCTCCTTACTTCTATAAACCAAGACCATGATAACCTTTTACCGGTCCTGATCCTTGTCCCACTTCAATAGAGTCTATTAGCTCAATAGAGCTCTATGAAACCCAATGGAGTCTATTCGCTTCACTGACGCTTTATTAAATTCTACTAATTTTACATAATTTCACATAGGAATTCTTTTCAGGAATTTGTTGAACAGTCTAGATTTGCCTGGGTTCTTCGTACTGTAGAAAGAAATTTCCAGAGCAACACTGATTTATAAGACTTTGAGTTTCTCATTAAGACACAGTTCAAAGGAACAATTACTTATTCCTCTGAATGGTGTATTTAGGTATAATTTGAAGCCAAATTCACTAATTAAATACATTATCCTTAATGTCTTTAGTCTCCAAGGACTAAATGGTGATTAAAGTCTTTAGACATGGTTTTATAGGTAAAAGACAACATTGAGTCAAGTACAATTAAAACATTAAAGGATACAAACTGTTCCCTAGAATCTCTATGGATAGAAATTCCAGGTATAAAGGGGAAGAGTATTGCAGTAGGGTATACTATCGTCCCCCTGACCAGGACAGAGGGACTGATAAAGCAAAAGATTAGACAGGCTACTAAAGTCGGCAACGTAATAATAATGGGTGACTTCAATTACCCTAATATTGTTTGCATGAATGTTTCCGTGAGGCAGGCTGTGGAGGTCAAATTTCTGGATGCCGTAAATGACTGCTTCCTTGAACAGTTGGTTCAGGAACGAATGAGAGGAGGACCTATTCTAGATCTAGTCCTGAGTGGCACGCAGGACCTGGTGCAAGGAGTAACTGTGGCAGAGCCACTAGGCAATAATGATCATATGATCACATTTGACATAATTTCTGTAGGGAGAAAGACAAACAAAAGTACAGCAGTAGCATTTAGCTTTAAAAAGGGAGATGATGACAAAATGGGGAAATAGTTAAAAAGAAACTAAAATGCACAGTTGTAAGGGCTATAAGTTTGCAAGAGGCGTGGAGGCTGTTTAAAAGCACCCTTCTGGAAGCCCAGATTAAATGCATCCCACAAATTAAAAAAGGAAGCAGGAAGACCAAAAGTCTTCCACTGTGGCTAAATGAGGAGGTGAAGGAGGCTATTAGAGCCAAAAAAGCATCCTTTAAGAAATGGAAGGCTAGTCCCAATGAAAATAATATGAAAGAGCATAAACACTGGTAACATAAATGTAAAGTGTTAATAAGGCAGGTCAAGAGAGATTTGAAGGGAGGCTTGCTAAAAAGATAAACACAAGCAACAAAAACTTTTTCAAATACATCATAAGCAAGAAGTCTGCTAGGGAGTCAGTTGGGCCATTAGATGACAAGGGAGTAAATGGGGCACTCAGGGAGCATAAGGACATTGCAGAGAAGCTGAATGAGTTCTTTACATCTGTCTTCACTGTGGAGGATTTGGGGGAGGTACCCACGCCGGATCCTTACTTTGTGGGAGAGGAATTGGAAGAACTGTTACAAATCAATGCGACGTTGGAGGAAGTTCTAGGGAAAATTGACAGACTGAATACTAACAAATCACATGGGCCAGATGGCATTCACCTCAGAGTTCTGAAGGAACTCAAATATGAAATCGCAGACCTACTGTTAGTAATTTGTAACCTGTCACTAAAATCTGTCACTGTACCCGAGTACTGGAGGGTGGCAAATGTAACCCCGATATTAAAAAAGTGATCCAGAGGCGATCCTGGAAACTACAGACCAGTAAGTTTGACGTCTGTGCCAGGCAAAATGGTGGAAACCATCATTAAGGACAGAATTACAGGGCATGTTGACAAACATGGCTTAATGGGGAAGAGTCAACAAGGATTTAGTAAAGGTAAGTCATGCCTCACTAACCTGTTGGAATTCTTTGAGGGTGTAAATAAGCATGTGGACAAGGGAGACCCAGTAGATCTAGTGTACCTGGATTTCCAGAAAGCATTTGATAAGTGATGACCCCCCATGGGATCCATTCTCCCCCCGATGTCTCAGGTCCGTAGTCTAGGGGTGCTTCTAGACCCACAGCTCTGTCCAGGTGGCAGCTGTGGCGACAGGCGCATTTTGCCAATTACATCTGGTGCGATGGCTTAGACCGCATCTAATTCTATGTTCTGTACAGCACCAGGTTTCACGACTGGCGCTATATAAATGTCTAATAATAATAATAATAATAATAATTCATATGTCTCAGACACAGACCGTACCACTATCATTCATGCTTTTATACGTTGAGATTGGATTACTGTAATGTGCTCTACATGGGGCACCCTCGGTGATGGTCCAGAGACTGCACCTGATGCAGAATGTGTTGGCTCATCTCCTTAGGGGGATGAATTGTCGAGCACATTACACCAGTGGTCCGTTCTCTGCACTGGCTGCCAATAGTCTTCTGGGTCCAATTCAAGGTGTTGGTTTTGATCTTTAAAGCCCTGAACATTCTAGGCCCCACTTACCTGAAGGACCACCTCACCCTCCGGGTCCTGGATCGGCCTCTGCGATCGGTCAGGAGCACCCTCCTTGAGGTCCTCCGGGTGTCGACTATGAGAAGGGTGTTCTTGCTGCTGTGGAACTCCCTCCCACTGGAGGTCCACCTGTCCTTAATCCTACCATATTTCCGTAGACAGTGTAAGACCTGGCTGTTCTGCTGGGCCTTTGGTGAGGGAGACAGGTGATGGGTTGGGTTAGGGATGGGAATTTTTTTTTTTTTTCTGCCAGGGTTATTTTTATGTTTAGTGGTTTTATTTGTTTTATTGTAGTGATTTATTTTAAGATGTTGTTAGCTGGCCTGAGATGCGTGAGCAGCATAAAAAGAGGAGAAATAAATAAACAATAAAATAAGAGAACAAGGGAACACACACTGAAGCTAAATGGCAGCAGATTTAAAACAAACAAGAGGAAGTACTTTTTCACACAGCAGACAGTACAGTTGTGAAACTCATTGCCAGAGAAGGCTGTGAAAGCCAGCACCATAACTAACTTCAAAGGGAAACTGGATAAATTTTTAGAGGATAGAGCCATAAATGCCTACTAGCTGGGGCTTAAATACCTGGCTACCAGTAGCTGGGAGTGATCAGCAGAAGATGGATCACACCTTCATGACTTGTACATGTACTTCTCTTGAGCTACCGGAGCTGGTCTCTGTTGGCGACAAGATGCTGGGCTAGATGAACTGCTGGTCTCATCCTATATGGCACTTATGTTCTTATGATGTGGCCAAGGATACTATAGTAGTGGGCAAGGAGGACTCTACTCTTACTATTGCCAGTGTGAAGAGGGGACTTGTCGTGGGGCCAGGGTACCGGGAGGGGCCAAGGTATGGAAGGGCCTAATCCCCAAGGACGGAAAAGGAAGGCTGTCACGAGGCCAGGGTATCAGGGGGACCAGAACGGGGAAGGACCATTCCCAGAGGGAGAAAGGGGAAGAGACCCCAAGGAGGGGAGCCTATGGAAGGATGTAGGGGGACAAGACCTCTCAGAGTGTCTCAGAGTCTCCAAAGCCTGTTCTCATCTTGAGGCCTAGAAGCCTACATCAGAGAGGGTCTGATTCATCATCGAGGTCAAGAAGCAGACTTAAGACCCACACACCAAGATCCTCCCAAATGGAGAGAGAAATGCAATAGGTAATGACGAGGAACAGGGGGAGCCCCACGGATTGGGTGATAGGGGATTAGGGGCCTAGCTGGGGAAGCAACGGGGAACCACAGGGAACAAGGGAATAACAAGGGACAAGAGCCAAGGGGCTAGGGAACCAGAGCGGGAGGACCAATGGGGATGAGGGGAACAGCAAGGGGCCAGAGCGGATGGGCTAGGGAAACAGAGCTGGGAGAACACCAGGGACAAGGGGAACAACAGGGAACAACAGCGGACAAAATATAGGGGCCTAGGGAAACAGAGCTGGGGGAGCAACAGGGATGCAGGAAGCCACAGGGGGAAAGAGGCGGGGGGCTAGAGAACAAGAGCAGGGGAGCAACAAGGATGACGGGAGCAACAGGGAATACAAGACAAGGGGCTAGGGAACCAGAGCGGGGAGCAAGAAGGATGAAAGGAGCAACAGGGAGCAAGAGACAAGGGGCTAGGGAACCAGAGCTGGGGAAGCACTAGAGAAAAGGGGAACAACAAGGGACAAAACACAGGGGACTAGGGAAACAGAGCTGGGGGAACAACAGGGACGCAGGGAACAACAGGGGGCAAAAGACAGGGGGCTAGGGAATGGGAGCGGGGAAGCAACATGGATGAGGGGAACAATAGGGAACAACAATGGCGGCTCCCCTTGCAGGGAATTATGGGCGGTGCCCCCCAAAGCCCTGCGGGGGCCACCACCGCAGCTTTGCCTTTAACTGTTAAAAAAAACCAAAATAAAACCCACCGTGCCGCCGCTTATGACAGTTACAGCAGCCTCTGAGCTGCTGCAGAGGCTGCTGTAGCTGTCACTAAACTCGTTCTCCCTTTGGGGACCCACCCACTCCGCTGGGAGAGGGAGTGGGTCCCCAAAGGGACAAAAAGGTTCAGCGGCTCAGTCGCCCAAAGCGTTTTCCTATGGAAAACGTGATTTGCGTGGCTGAACTCCTCCGTCCACAGCACGTATGGGACGTGCTGTGGAGGGAGGGGCTACAGCCTTCCATTACGCTCAATGGGCACAATGGAAGATCTCGCCAGGGCGGTCGCGCTGACAGCCCATGCGAGATAGTTTGGCTCGGGGGACTGAGGAAGGGGGAGCAGTGCGTATGTGCGCTTCCTCCCTGCCTCAGTCCCCCGAGAGAGAGTCACCACACGCAAATTCCCGCTCCCGCTGCCATTATGTCACTCAGCTCCCCCTCATCCACCGCTCAGAGTGGGGGGGGGCAATGCAGCAGGGCAGGCAGAGCAGGGGGGGCAATGCAGCAGAGCAGGCGCAGCAGGAGGATGGGACGGAGCAGTCAGAGACTGAGCAGGTAAGCTGACTGAGTGATCCTTCCCTCCCCCACCCTGTACCCGACCTCCCCACCCCCAGGGGGG
>QEPC01000136.1:6012473-6040423 GCA_003113815.1 Sphenodon punctatus | reverse complement strand
GTGTTTCCCTGTGTTTGGGGTTTATACATGATTCATTTTAAGCTTGATGTGCATTGTAGACTGTGTTTTCTTCCATCTGATGTTAACCCTGGGAACTCCTTGCTGCTGTGTTTTGCCCATGTTTTCTGTGTTTCCCTGTGTTTGGGGTTTATACATGATTCATTTTAAGCTTGATGTGCATTGTAGACTGTTTTTTCTTCCATCTGATGTTAACCCTGGGAACTCCTTGCTGCTGGGTTATGCCCTGGTTCCACCTACCGTTTCCCTGGCTCTGCCCACCGGCCGGCGTTACTGCCCCTCCAAACTAAAAACCCACCAGCCACCCCTGGGGAACAAGAGACAAGGGGCTAGGGAGCCAAAGCTGGGGGAACACATGCGGACTATAAGGGAGACAGGACAAACACACAGCAGGAGAAAAGGCACTTGCTACAAGACCATACATAAACATCAAACCTTAGGGCGGGTGTGAGACATTGCTCCACCAGCTTCCTGCGGCCACACCAAGGCTTAAATACTTCCTGTGGCCAATCAGGAAGCCGGGGGTGGGGGGGAGGGGCAGGACTAAGGTAACCGGCTACAGCTGGGGGAGGCACAACATACAGGGAACATCCCCACTAAAGACAGAGGGAGAAAACCCAGGGCATTTACAGACCCGTGCAGGGTGCTAGAATGGCACCTCAGCACCTAGGGGCCACGAGTTTAAGGTCCATCCCTGACAGGACTGCAGTTTCCTACAGAACAGATGTTTGTCAGAGGGCAGCAGAGCCCTCCTGACGCCATTTTGGATGTAGTCCACACAGCCCACTTTTTAAGGATTCCTTTTTGGCTTTCACTCTGTACAGCACCTAGCACATTATTGTGGCGAAGCAAACAATAATTGGAGATAATTATCTAAACACATATAGGAATGATTAGTTACCAATGCAGTAGTCATATAATAATGGAGCTACAGACAGGTAGATATTTAAATGCTATCATTATTTATCAGACCATTTATTGACAAATAGTATTGAAACAGCTATCAAGTAGGCAAAAGCTGTGAACATTAATTTGGCTAATCTTATGTTGCCTGATCAACATCACTATTAATTGAATAATGTATTTAACAAGCAATGTTTGATCATCTCTAATAGCACAGGCAGATATTGGCTATTTGAGAAGGCAGCTCTTTTCAGTCACACATAGGCCATGCTCACATAAACAGCTTTGCTGTGGAATTGCTACCTCTCTGCAAGTGCTCACCCTAACAGCACAATCACAAACCCATTGAAGTCAGTGGCAACTCTCTCATTGACTTTAATAGGTGGAGATTACACCTTAAGGATTTGTTCACACAATTACTTATTGGAGGGAGGTGTTAACTGCAATACTTCACTTTAACACTCTCCAACACCATGTTCACTTAAACGCTGTTTAAAGCAAAGTGGGGGTGGCAACTCCTCTCCCATTGAAGTTGTTTACGCTAGGATAAGTATTCATGGAGTACTGTACTAAGCAAGGAAAGAGTGTTACTTATGCATTTCTAGTCACTTAACACCTAACACTCAACTGTTCACACTATCACTTAGGGCTCATTCGCACAACAGTAAGTGTTGTGTGAAATCCTTGTCACTGTTTGTGCGCCTTGATGGTCTTTTGTTCTCTGCTACTTGATGCAAAGGGTGGGCCTCAAAATGCAGGGAAATTAGCAGCTGTGTGCATGCACTGCTACAGGATAAAGTAAACACCGATTAAGAAACAAGTGGCGAGTTTGCAAGGGGGAAGGTTATTGTCTGAATGAGTCCTTAGACATCTATACACATGCCCTGTGGACAATTAGCCTACACATGGGAATGCTTGCAAAGTGGATTACCACCAATGGAGTAAATTTCCCAGGGTTAGCCTGGTGGCTGCTCCTGTAGAGACTGTTTGGACTATATCACCTGCACCAGGGCTGCCTTCCCCTCAGCTCAGTTCCTACAGAGCCTCCTGCCTTCCAGCTCTGACTCCAGTTGGTCTGACTTCATGATGTTTAGTTTAGTTTATTGATGGCACTGGCTCTCGCCATGGCCCAAAATGAAGAAAACACACAAAAACAAAGAATAAAACATATGCAAAGTACAAACAGTCATCGTATACATAAAATTACTTTGGATAAGCAAGCCGAGCAACAAATGGCAAGTCCAGATGTCATAATTTGATATCAGTCCAAAATAAAGGTCCATTGCCTGCTGTTAGCCAATGTTCACCAACCTATCTGATCGTTATGCATTTGGCATCTATTGTGCTTATAACGGCCAATACTAGTTTGTTTATTTATTTGTTTATCCGGCTGGCTTTCGACACAGCCACAAAATCTCAAAACTACATAGTAGAACAACATACTGATAATATAATAACAACAACAATATAGAATATAGAAAAAGATTAGTAGAACCTCTTCCCCTATGCCCTAATATAGGGCAAATACCTAAACTAAAAGTGCCTTGCTCTTCCATGGGGGTTACTGTGGCAGAGCTTGGCCCCTGACGACAAGCAAAAATATAACAATATGGCTGGGAAATTGCTAACCGCAGAGCATTATGTCTTGCGTTATCCTTAGCACTTCATGATGTAGCTTCCTCGGTTCCACCAGAAGCTTGTCAAATCAATTTAAATTTATTATAACGTGACCACAGGTCATTGCTGGGACGTACAACCACAAATAAAATTACAAACAACACAAATACAGAATTTAAAACATACAGATAGTGTACTAGCATAAAATTTACAGGTTTACCTTACAATCCTTATCCTAACCACAGTCTCAGTTCCCATTGGTCCTAAGGTCACTAGGCATGATGCTATACTCTGTCAGTGCCTTAAATCCTAAACTGTCAGCTACCAGGCAGGCCAAACCGCTGCTAGCCCTACCTCTCGTTGCCGTTGCTACGGCCGGAAGGGAAGCAACAGTATACCCTTCTAATGAGATATCATCCACAGCCCATGTCTCCTGGAGCAAAAGGACCTGATACTGTCTAAGGTGAGCTGAGAAGTCACCAGTGTCTATATGTGAGTGCCACCCAGAGATATTCCATGAGCAAGCGGAAAGTACATCCCCTGGCTGCTGTGAGAGTCATGCTAAATTATTAACCCAGTCTCCCCCTGGTGGGCCCGAGAGACAGCCAGGCCTATGCGGGAAAAATGCCTTTCACCTCTAACCCCGTCCCTTGGGCAAAATTGCCTGGCGGGCTCAGAGATGAGTCCCCCGCAGCCCTAGAAGGGCTTTGGGAGTACCTCGGGGGTTCATGACCTGGAGAGGGTTCTTGTCTGCTAGATGCCTGCTGCGGGGAGGTTTGAATGGAATTCACTGAGTCCCTCCTCATCTCTTGGGTATCTAAAGCAAAGCTCTCACTGACCTCTAGGACCAAGACCCCTATCTCTTCTGTTAGTGCTACCAGCTCCTTGGCTGATTTTACTACTGCCAATTCATTACCTCTAACCCCTTTTCCCTGGGCAGGCAAGCTAAATAGCTTCCCAATGGCTAACTTCTGCAACCTTTCATTGATAGGGGAAGGTCCCGATGAACTCTGTTAATCTCCCAGGGGCAACTTGCCTCGCTTGGGATATTTATCTGTGGGATTTTTTATCCGTGGGACAAAAATTTGAGTCTACGTCCTGAACCTCACCCTGAATGGTATCTTCCAGAGGAGGAAACAATGATGAGCCCCCACACCCTAATACCTCCCTCACCTGTATCCCCCAAGAAAAAAACAGGGGTATGTGCCATAACAGATGTGGTACTATGTCATAATTCCAAAAATAAACTATAAGACTTTGGCAGTTCCCTCGTGCAGGCAGTAACTGGTACCTGCCGATACATCTCATGGGAAATAGAAATACCCGTTATGTTGGAAAGATGGCGCTGGATATCCTTCTTAGTCCTCCAGCAGGGTGAATCACTATTGAGGAGTGCCTAATGCAAAAGGAAAGAGCCCCAGGCACCACCCTCAAATTCTCTTGCAAGGTCCTGCGAGGCATTGTATCTCGTGAGGCCATGGTATTGGTGAGAGGACCAATAAAAGATCTTTTTGGTATGGGCAACTCATTCCCCAAGCTCGTCTCTGGCGGTGATGGTTTAGGGAGCGGCATTGATGACTCTTGCCTAACCAATACACCCGACCTTAAAGGGCTTTGTCTATTCATATTCTGGCTATCCCTCGTCATCCTCGTCTCTTGCATGAATTCAAGTACCGCGTGCCACTGGGTTTCCTGTTCTTTTAATAGACAACTGCAGCAGTCAGAAGGGATATCATCTCCTTTAACTGGCTGCTAATCCGGGCGTCCCTGTCCTCATCTGGCTGGCACATGGGAACCTCTCTCTCCTCGGGAGGTTGGATGCATGCCATCTCTGATTGTGATTATGTAAACTTACTATGAGGCACTTGTAAGGGCTCTAATAGTGGACCTTGATCTTCTTGTATTGAACTCTGAGAGACCTTGCTCGGGGCCTTCCTTCCCCTGTCTTTAGGGGGGCCTCGCACGGTCGGCATAAAGTCTGCAACAAGTCTCTGCTTGGGGAGTGGTTTGTCCATAGCCTTGCTTGCCCCAGTGTGCTTCCTGGTTATGATTTAAAAGTGAAGTAGCACCCAAGAGACCTTCGGATCTTTTCCACACCTAAGCCCCCCGGTCTACCCCAATCCAGGGTCTTAGCGGGCAACGCCCTCGCCCTATGCCGGTGCCTAAGGCGCCGCTGGAGTCCTGTGCAGGCTGTTAAACTCCCGCCGGGGCATCCCCTCCCTCTGCGACTGCGCTCCGGGGAACCGCTGGGCTCACCAGGTGAAGTGATGTTTCAATCAGCCGGGATCCCAGTTGTGCTGCTTGTCACCAATTAGCTCCGGGACGGGGGGAATGGATGGCTAACCCCTCTAGTTCTCAGCACCCGGCTCCTCCAGTCAGACAGCCCCAATCCCCCCCAGCACTAAGCACAGCCTGCAGCTGCCACACAGGGCCCTGCCCTGGCAGTTAATACCTTTTAGTTCTTGGAGGCTCCCGGCCTCCAGTCCTGCTCAGTCCTTTACAATGGTTCTACTCCATGGTCTGGCTTCTCTGGATCAGGCGCCCCCTCTGCACCCCAGCAGAACTGTCTTCGCTCAGACAACATCCCCCAAACGTACCACTCCCAGAAGCTTGTCTGAGCAACTAGATGGATTCATGGCCTGTTACAGACAACTCGCTTCCCAATTCCTGTCCTGCTCAGCTCCCTGCCTCACTCCCATCTGCCCTTAGGTTTGGCACTCTAGCCGCACCTCAGTGGCAGGGATATAGCTACCATGGAGCAAGTTGAGTCCAGGGACTCTGGGGACCTCTTTGCAATGGACACTGCTAGGAAATGTGCCTAGCAATGCTCAGGCTGTTTGTGAGTGCCAGCAGCTTGCAGTGGGGAAGGGGATCCTGGTTAAGGCCTTGCTAGAGTGATGGCAGCCTGAAGTGGGGGCTCTCATGCTACCCCTGCACACCCTGGAGACCCTGCCACCTTGCTGTTAGGGGGCCCACAATTATGACGTGAGCCCAGGTCCAGCACAGTCTTGCTACATCACTGCTCTATGGTCATTCAGGAAGGAAGTGACAAACAGGTAGGAAGTGACAAACAGGAAATTTATCAGGAACCAAAGCCTGCTCTAGGTGAAACAAGTTGCACAGTGGGTCTTTAGACGGACCATCCCAGACCTGCCTTTAGGGGTGGCCAGTCCTGCATCGCCCACGTTTGACCCCAACATCACCGGGTTTAAATGGACTCGGCACTGCTGCAGCCGGCAATTTACCCGTGCAGCATCCCCTCCCCCATGTAACCCACTATAACTCCAGTAACTGCAGGAGCAGCAGGCAGGTTCCATCTGGCTTTGACAGCAGAACTTTCACCGGTAGTTACAGAACAAAAGAAAAACACAAGTATATTTCAATTGCCTACTCAAAATGAGAATTTTATATTTATACATTTAACATAAGCATTGGAATAATATTACTATTTTCCAGTAAAATCCTTCAATCTGATTGCTATTACTCTTTAGCAGAGTAATAGCAGAACAGAAGAATTCAATGTACATCAGAATACACAAGAACAGTGATGAAGCGTATAATGAGACACAGGCCCTTAATACAACCCCATGAATGCAGAAAGAATAAGCATGGCTTACAGTTCCCTCTGGGTTTGAATGGAAATTGTCCAAGCTGCAGGCTGTGGATAAAAAGGCCTTCCTTCTCTGTAATGCTTGAACCAGTTCCTGTAAACATTCAGATCAAGTCTGTGAATAAAAGAGTCTTTGAGCAGATCTCCTCCACCCTTGTAACACAGTTGCACTCTTCCCAAGCCAGGCTGGACTGTTCCACACTAAGACTGCTGCTCTGAGCATGCTAACGACATAGGAAGAAAGATAAGGATGTGTGTGCAAGGTGCTTATATCACCCTCTGCTGGCTAACAATAATGCTTATATGCACATTCCTTTAATACTACTGCCCTACAAAGCATTGATAACAGCATGGCTTACACCCACACCATAGAGCTGCAGGTGGATCAGCCGCCATTCTAAGCTGCTTGCAACTCTATGGCATTGCCAGGGCAACCCCTAACCTGAAGCGGAGCTGCAGCAGCCTGTCCGCCAAGTAGACGTACCATTGCTCTGTCCTCAGCCAGATTGGAGTTTGGGTGGTCTGCTCCACTTATGGTTCTCCGGGGCGTTCCGGAGCACTGCCAGAGGAGCTGTCCTGGAGCACAGACCACCTGCTCTGCTCCAGCTCACCTCTGGGCGGGCCACCTTTAAACAAATGGCTCACCCGGGGGTGAGGCAGGGCAAGCTGTCCATCTAAAAACACCCAATACCATTGCTACTTGATAATCCTTGCTCTTCAGTTCCTTCCACCCCAGATGTGCAAATTCCTCAAGAATTGATTGCACTTGACTACAGCGTAAGATGAGGCAAGTACTGATTCCAAGTACCCTGAACTTGCTGAGGGGGAAGGTGGATGGGTAATGAGAATGCACAGAGCCATCTTGAAGAACTAAGTTGCGGTAAGGAACCCTTATTTCTTCTTTGAGTGGCTCTGCGATTCTCACTTATGGAATGTAAGCAGTTACCTGGTTATTTGGGTGGTGGAGAATCATCATGGAAGGACAGATGAATCAAATCAAATTTAGTTTATTGCGGCCATCAGCCATTAACATATACAAAGCAAAACAGAACAAGACAAACAAAAACAAATACACAGGAGAATGACCTTAAAACAAATATCAAATACTGAATAATCCACCCATCTATAAGGTACAAAAAAACCCCACCAATTGAATAGGTCCATGAGTATAAACCATAAAACTTTACCGGCCTGAAAAATGAAATTCAAACATTCCGTCTTCAAACCTTTTCAAGTGCCATGACTCATCTAGCTGTTACTCAGAGATTGCTCAGGGAATACTTAGATTGGAAGAATTGCTTGCGCAGTTTGAAGGCATGGATTAAAAAATGAACAACACTCCTAGATATATCTATATCCATGTCATTCAAAGCCAATTCTAGTTTACCAGCATTTGACCACCCCGAATATAAGGACAGATGAAAGTACTGCTCATCCGAAGGCCACTTCTTTGCCAGGTCAAGTGTGTAGTACTTTGCAAAGTTGTCAGTGGACGCCCAAATTCCTGCCTTACAGATGTTCTGGATCAGGATGTGTTTGAATGCTGCCATAGTGGAGGTGATAGGGATGTGCGAACGCAGTTCGGGAGTTCGGACCAAACTCTGTCTGTTCAGACGACTGAACCTAACCCAAACCGACTGAACAGAACTCGATCCAAACTTGGAAATGATCGAACAGTTCGGTATCGTTTGGATGAGTTCAGGTGGCAAAAACGTGATGGGGGGGGGGGAGCAGCTGAGGAGCAGACTTCTTGGCACCAGGAGTGGAGAGGCTTGGAGTAGCAGCCAGCCTGCCCAATCACCATCCCTTTTATCCAGGGCTAAACCCTGGATATATTAAAGCCATGGTTTAGCCCTCAGACCACTGGCTTCACAGTCTGCGATTGGACATGACGCTTGCGGTGAGGCGGGCACAGCAAGTAACAAAAGTCATTGCCCTCCCCCCTTCCAACACCTTCTGAGCTAGCCACTGTTCCTGACAGCAGGTGTTTTCAGAAGGCTCCCTCTCCCAGAAGTTTGTGTTCCTTCCTATTCCTAATCCATTGCCATCCTCCTCCTATTTCACCCATACCACACATTTACCTCCCTAGTTTCATTTCTTTAGACTTGATTAGATAGATTTAGGTGTTATTTTTATTTTTTACCCTCCCTGTGTTATTTCTCCCTTCCCTCCATTGAATTCTCCCCTCCTCCCACGATATATTCCCCTTCCCTTCCCGTTTTTGGATTTATTTAGAGTACGATTAGATTGATTTAGGTTTCATTTTAGTTTTGTACCCCTCCCTGCGTTGTTTGTTGTGAGCTCTCCACTGCTAGAACGAGAGAGATTTGCGGGGGAGAGTAAGAGATGCATCTGGCTAAAGCTGCCACTTGCCAGAACCGGCGGGAGATCTGATCTGTGTTCATGCTCAATGCCCACATCCAGCAGCAAACCTACCAGAATGAGATGAAAATAACACACAATGTAATAATTATGTGCCCCTGCCTGTGTGCCTCCCTGTACCACCTATTGCAATGATTGAATGAAGTGTGCCCAACCAAGCACTAATTTAGGGACATCATTCAACTCCCATGGGCTGTCATTCCACTGTACCTGAAGTAGTCATGCCAGTCCCAGGAACCATCATCAAGATTCTGGGACCATCATTCCAGTCACAGGGGGCTGTCATTCCATTCCACTTCATTCAGAAGCAGTCACTCCAGTCCCAAGAACCGTCATCTGGGTGCTGCTGCTGTTCGTGCCTGACTGGCCAGTGGCCACCGGTGCCCGCCCACCAGCCTGCTCCTCCGCAGCCACCCGCTGATGCCCGCTGCTGCAGCTGAAATAGCTTCTCTGCCCACCCGCCGCCTGCTGCCCACTGCCAAAGAGCCTCTCTCTCTTTCTCTCTGGCATCCCCTCACAGGAAATATGACATCCCTGGCTGGCTGCTCTACCTGGGGCGCTGTCTGCAAGTCTCCCCCCCCGCCCCCCGGGGCGATCTTTCTATGAGCTGAACACACCTCTCCACTCGAGGGCTTCAAAGGGACCAACCGACAAACGTAACCAAGTATTATATATCCCAACTTGGCTTCCCAAGGCTTCCCCCCATGCAGCAATCTCTTTGAGAGTGGGCAGTGCACCTGCCGATGCCCACTTATGCCTCTGCCAGACTGCCACAGCCTCTCTCTCTCTCTCTGGCACACCCACACAGACACAAGCCCTGCCCCTCCTGGGGGGCTGTCTGCAAGTTGAGATCCTGCTGGCACATCTTGGGGCTAATACGCTACATGTGCTGCTACTGTCAGTTAGGGATCTGACAAGCTGTATATACAATGAGATTCTGCCACCTGCCAGAAGCAGCACAGAGGAAAAAAAGATTGGACATGTCAAACAAAACTGGTAACAAATATAACTTTTATAAAAACTTTTAAAACAACATACATTACAACTTTATAAAACAAAAAACATTAATATATATATATACACAAAGAGAGGAAAATAAATTAGGGGTCTGTGTGCCTGTCACCCAGAATGTGGGGGAAAGGAGAAAAGGGTGCACGGGACTGAGGGGTGGGCAGCACGTCCTCCTCCGCCTCAAAGCCATGTTGCCGGGCAACATCCAGGGTTCCCGCCAAGGATGCCTTCGATTTGGCTACCGACTGGCGGTATAGTTCGAGGGCTTCCTTCTCAGTGCGGAGGGACTCCCCGTACGCCTCTGTCTTGCACTTCCTTACTTGGAGCTCCTCAAACCGTTCCACCAGCCGGTCCTCCATGGTGCGGGCTTGAACCCTTAGCTCATCAATATATTTGTTTGCGGGCCTCTCCAGCTGTGCCTGAAAGGCCCTTGCCTCTTGGGTCTCCTCTCGGGGACCTGGAGACTCCTCACTGGAGCTGGAGGGGGAAGGGCTGTGGTGGTAGCGCTTCTGTCGGGCCTTCCCCCCTTCCTTAGAGGACTGTTCCTCCCTGGAGTCCAAGCTGCGGCTGCGCCTTCCAGCCCGAGAAGGACCACGCACCACCACAAGTTGGTGGTTGTTCTCCATGTGGGCGATGAGCCCCGGTGTGGTCCCCTGTGACCCCCTCTATTTTTTGTCGCAGATCTAAAGAACATAAAAAGATAGGAACATAAGAAGTGCCATACTGTGTCAAACCAATGGTCTATCAAGCCCTGCCTGCATTCTGTCTCCACAAGTGGGTGGCTGGCCAACCTCTTTCCCTACGGCAGACTTCCTAACAGGTCATAGGGCAATCCATTCCCTGTTGTTCCAGCCCCCATGCCTTACCTTGCATTCGGCAAATCTGCCTTTCAGGCTGTAGAAGTACCACCAGACCACAGACCTCGTCAGCCTGGTTTTGAGTGGCTCCTGCAGCTGCAACCTCCGCCATGACGGGGTTCTGGGCCTGGCACCAGTGGTGGCATCATCATCCTCTCTGAAACAGGAACACATAACACCATCTAGATAATATCATGCATTTATGGTGATGCCTCTAGTCCTTCCCAGACCAATACCCATTCTCCCACACCAAGTGGATGGATGGTGCTGCAGTGCTGCCTACTAATTTCTTTACCTTTCGCCCACGTACACCACCACCACCTGTGGTGTTGTAGTGTCTACAAGTTAAGACTCTGGCTGCTGCTGCTGAAACAGCCCACCCACCCCCTCTCTGTGGCAGACCCATAAATAAGACATATGCAAATTCTGCCCTTCTTGGGGTGCTAGGGATGGCAAGAAGAGACCCTGGATGGCACGTGTCTGGGTGGGTGCTTCGGCTCATGCCTGACTGCTGGAAGAGCCCACCCCACCCTCTGTGTGTGTGTGTGTGTGTGTCAGACCCAGAAATAAGACACTGCCCATCCACTGCCACCTGTAGATGCCCACTGTTTGTGCTTGACTGCCCACCACCCACCCACCCGCATGCCAGTGACCTCGCTCTAAAGGATAGTATTCTTCTTGTCTTCAAAGTTATATGGAACAATAAACAAAAATAAGTTTTACAAACTTGGCAGCAGTGGCACCTCCTGTGCCCTCCTCCTCCTCTGGCAAGGAGCTGACCTCCACCACCTCAGATGGTCCAGTCTGGGTCTCTTCCTCCTCCACCTCCCTCATCTTCATTTTTCTTTTTTTATCCTCCATCTCCACCAAACCAACCAACTCAACCAACCCAAGCCAAACCACACAACCACAAGCTCACAACACTTTTCACACAACCCAGACAGACACCACGAGAACACACGCAATCGAAATACTGTTTCCGGTTTCCGGCATGATCACGGGACCGAACGATATCGATACGGATACCAAAAATAAAGTCTTTGAAATTGGTATCAGTATTGACAATAACTAAAACGACGTTGCACAGTCTTTGCCAGCCTGAGTGCCCCGGCAGGTTGCAAAGCTCAAAGCTCAGTCTGCCTGCCTTCTGCACATGCCACTCTGCCTGTCTGGTGGGCAAAGCACATGCCCCAGCCTGCCTGCCTCTCATGCCAAGGTGGCTGTCTGCCTGTCCTGGCAACTCTGGGTGATGTGCCCCACTGACCTGGTAATCCTGCTGCTGCTGTCTGCTGGTCGGTGGGTGCTCTGCCCTGGCCAATCTAAATGTGCCCAAGCAATCCTGCTGCTGCCGTCTACTGCTGTATGGAAGCTCTTCCCTGGCAAATCCTACCATCCTGGCCCCTACCATCCATGGGTGCTGCACACAGGCAAATCTGCTGCTGCTGTCTGCTGTGCCATGGGTACTGTGCCCTGGCAATCCAGTGTCTTCTGCTGCTGTCAATGCCGCCTCTGCTGAGCCATGGGTTCTGAGACCGGGCAATCCAATGTCTGCTACTGAGTGTCCACGTGATTCACCACCAGGCAAGGCTTGACCAATTGGCATTAGAGCTTCTTGAGTTCTGTTGAGTACAAGTCAAGCCTGCAACGCCCGGCTGAGTGGGAGTGCTGCCAGCCACCAAGCCCTGGCTGGGCCTCTGCTGCTGCTCCACCCATGCCAGCCAGCCAACCTGCAAGCAAGTTCCTCTTGGCTATTTCCTCACCTGCCTCAGTGATGATGCTGGATAGATACCTCCTCTAATTCCAAATAGCTGTTTATGTCCAACAGGAGCAGAGCTGGCTATCCCTGGGCCATGCTGTAAGTGAATAAGGACCCTCCACATGGGAGCTGTCATTCCAATTCATCCAGAAGCTGCCACTCCTGTCCCAGGACCCACCCTCAGGGTTCTGGGGCTGTCATTCTGCTCACACAGAGTCATAATTCCACCACATCAAGAAACAGCCAACCACTCCAGCCCCAGGACCCACTCTCCAGGTTCTGGGGCCTACATTACAGGCATGGGGGGCTGTCCATCAACTTCATCTAGAAGCTGCCACTCTAGTCCCAGGACCCATCCTCAGGGTTCTGGGGCCATCATTCCACTCACGTGGAGCCATCATTCCACCACATCAAGAAACAGCCAGCCACTCCTGCCCCAGGACCCACCTGTAACCCAGAGTTCTGGGGCCTATGTTACAGGCACGGGGGGCTGTCCATCCACTTCATCTAAAAGCCATCCACTCTAGTCCCAGGATGCACTGTCAGGGTTCTGGGGCTGTCATTCCGCTCATGGGGAGCTGTCATTCCACCGCATCAAGTAACAGCCACTCCAGCCCCAGGACCCACCCTCAGGGTTCTGGGGCCTAGGTTACAGGCAAGGAAGAGACCCGGTCAGGGCTTGGTGGCTGGCACGGCACCCATATGGGGCCAGGCATTGCAGACTGGCATCCTACTCCCCAGATCTCAACCAACTCTTCTGCAAATTGGTCAAGTAGCCTCGCCCGGTGGTGATTCATGTAGCCAGCCAGCCACCACCTGCTGTGATGGTGACTAGAAATGGAGAACCCAGCCAGCATAGAGTGAGCAGAACTGGAGGCCTGCCAGCCTGCAATGCCTGGGCAATCCGGGGTGCCAAGCTCCAAGCCTTCTGCTACTGTTGGGTGTCTGATGGCCTGCATTTGACCTCCTTGGTCTCAAACCCATGACCATAGCTGGGATGCCGAAGTCACCTGGTTGTGGCAGAGTTTAGGTCTTGACTTGGGAAATCACCTCCTATTGGACTGTTAGGTTTGTTGGCAGGTCGACTGTTGGTGTGGTACATACGTCTGCTGATGGAACGATGATCTGTGTTGATAATAAGTCATCAAGGCATAAGAAGTGCCATACTAGGTCAGACCAATGGTCCATCTAGCCCAGCATCCTTTCTCAGGCAGTGGCCAATCACAGTGGCTTGGGAGAAGCACCCAACAGGTCACAATGGGGGATCCATTCCCTGTCTTCCCCCAGCTCCCGTCATGTTTCCTGATCCTGTCTGCCTAATAGTTGCTAATGGACCTATCTTCCAGAAACTTGTCCAAACCGCGTTTAAACTCTGCTATAGTACTGGCCTTTACCACAGCCTCTGGCAGTAGAACGGTAAGGGCATTTCTGGCTCTGACTGACTACACCTTGTGCCCTGGCAGTTTTGCATGTCTCTTTGATTTTATATAAGGTGTCATCCATCTGTTTAGAGAAAAGGCCATCTCCATCAAAATGAAGACCTAGCCTCACCTTATTTTCTGGGGTTAGTGCTGTGGACCATAGCCATGCACAGCAGAGAATAGTTATGGATGCCACTATAGAGCATGGTGCAGTTAGCTGTGTGCATTGCTGAAGTTAGCTGGAATTGCGCCAGTTGAGAGACCTTCCCTATGGATTGTCTGTCTCTCGGTTGGGTCAGAGATTGTTAGTGCCTTAACCCACAAAGGCATGCTGGTAAGCAGCCATCACCACTGCACAGTTAGCTGTGTGCAGTGTTAAAGTAGCTGCTGAAAACACTTTACATCCGAGAACATCCAGGTGTGTCTCTTCCTTATCAGAAGGGGATGTTTTCAAAGCTCCTGCTGCAGGTCTGCAGCCAGCAATTACAATTGAATTAGGTGTGGGATGGTGAGAGAACATAGTTGTAGCATGAGCCATATGCATCAGCCAGCTTGCTAATAACTGGTGAGGATGATGGTGTTGCCCACACAGGCTTGGATGGGTCCATTAGCTCCTCAGAGGAAGCATAATCTATTCTAAGTCACCTCCAGCCAAGATGCCAAACACGGGTCCCGAAGGGGCCTTTTTAGTCACCTTTGTGGAAATTTTTGCAAGGGCCAGGGAGAGGCCGAGCAGCATGGTCTGGACATTTTTAATGTCCTCTGTGGCCAGCATAGGAGTTGAATCAGTAATCATGTCACTTGAAGGCAGGGTGAGATCATCATTTTGCAAGGCTGCTGGATTTGGCAGGTTCTCTGCTGTCACTAGTAAGGGCTGAGGCGGTGGCTGTCCTTGGTGCTGATCAGCTATTAGTGGGAGCAAAGTCAGTTGATCAGGTTGTTGGTAAGTTTTGTGATGATTGGTTCCTGCGGTAAGAGTAATGGCACCATGGGTGGTGTCATCGGCTGTGGTAGCGGCTTCTGGGTCGCTCCCTCTAATGCAGGGAGCGACCGGTGTGTGTGTGTGTGTGTGTGTGTGTGTGTGTGTGTGTGTGTGTGTGTGTAGGTGTGAGCAGGAACAACAGCGGGACCCTCCAGCCACACCACGAGGTGGAATTTTGGCCAGCAGCAGAGGCGGAAGGAACAGCAGCACCGGGGCTAGCCGTGATGAAGGTGATATGTTGAAATGGGGCCAGAGGTTGAGGGTTTGTTGGGACCAGCTCCCCCCCTCCACCCCCTGGAGATTGTGGCTGAGAGCACCCTCCATCCATTTCCCCCCTTGGAGATAGAGGCTGAGGGCACCTTTTGCCTGACTCCCCCTTTCACGAGGGTCACAACTGGGGGCTTGCACCATCAGTCTCCCCCCCCCATGGGACTTTTGATAAAGGATGCTCTGCAGGTGTTGTGGGTCAGAGTCGCTGTGGTCGGGGGTATTGCTCCTCGATCTCCTCTTCGGGGGAGTGTACCTGTTAAAGTGTCAGGGGAAGATCTGCTACAGCTGGTACCTGGGACAGGCTGCCGGCTCCTCCACTTTTAAGGAGGGGACCGGGTTTGGAGAGGCCAGCTTCCGTGTCGCTCCCTCTAATGCAGGGAGCGGCCGAAGGCCGTGCCGGGGGCACATCCAAAGGGGCATGCCCTTTGTCTGGGCCAGATGGCTAGGGCCAGCAGACAGGGCTGGGGTTATTATTATTTGGTGGGAGGGGGATTATATATACATACATAGTTTGTGAGAGGATCCTCCCTCCTGCCGAGAGGAGGGTGAGGAGGAGAGGGCTTCTCCCAGGTGGCAGCAGGGAGAGGATAGAAAGTAGCTGAGGGTGGAGGTTGGTCATGTTGGTAATATATGAGAAGTGGGGAGGGTATATATTGAAATGCTGTTGTATTCTGTGCTGGGGTCTATTCAAATTATATTTGTTAAATGAAATGTAGGGGGATTTTGTTATTATTGAATGTAGTTTGGTATATTTTTGGTGCATTGTTGCACTATGTCTATTATGTATTTTGTTTATGCTGTGAGCCGCCTCAAGCCATCTCTGATGGGAGAGCACGGGATATAAATTAATGGAATGGAAAAAAAGGAAAAAATGGTGGTGTTGAGTCCATGCCTGGTTTGGATGTTCATGGCAACCACTAGTGTTGTGGCTGTGCTTCATGGAAGGATAGAAGTCTCTCCTATTTATTTATTTATTTATTTAGTAAATTTCTATACCGCCCCATCCTGCACAGCAGCTCGGGGCGGTTAACAACAATAAAAACCATTTAAAACATTTAAAATACAATTATAAAACATATCAGTAAAACAGGGTGGTATAAAAATAAATATACAGGTGGGGGATTANATTTAAAACATTTAAAATACAATTATAAAACATATCAATAAAACAGGGTGGTATAAAAATAAATATACAGGTGGGGGATTAAAAATCACCCCCCCCTCCCTCCCAAAGGCCTGGGCAAACAGCCAGGTCTTACAGTTCCACCGAAATGTCAAAAGGCTTGGGGCCAGGCCTTGGGCTCTGGGTGGAGGTGAAGGGAATTGCTCTGCCAGGGAAGGATGAAGAACTGTTCTGCGATGGGGACTTGCTGCGGTCTCTTATCTTCTAGCAGAGGGGATTCAGTCTCTGGTGCATCCTTCTCTATTTAGATGCCATGGGTCAGACAGAGGTATGCCCCCTATCATGATCCCGGGGCATCCCCTATGATTACTCTATGGTGCTGAAGAGAAATGTAGTCCAGCTCCCATTGAGGGGGAGTGCATATTTTCCTCCATAGTGGAGGTTCATGGTATGGGAGAAGGGTATACGGAGGGGCTTCTAGGAAGGTTCTGTACCCATTTTGGAGCAGAAGTGTCTTCTGGTTCCGATTTCCGTTCAGAGTCATGGTGCCAGCAGAGTTTTCTTCCTCTGTGCTGGGGTGTCTTGAAAGGTTCTTCACTCTCTGACAATTCTGTAGAGGTAGAGGGTTCCTCTGAGCACTTCTTTGGGCAGTGGGAGCTGGGCTATCTTTCCGGCTCTGGCTGCTGTATCTCCACATTATCCAGGTCGGTAACTGAGAGACAGATTGGAATCTCTCCCTGAAACTCTGGAAGAGTTTCTAGCTCCAATAGTTGCTCTGTCTGGGACATAAGGAGTGGAAGATCTCAGCCCTCTGAGACAGGGAGGTATAAATAAAATAAATAAAAATTAATAAGTAAAATAGTCTTGAGTGGGCTGACCCTGTGTTGGGGTACTGCCCCGAGTGGGCTGAGGCTCCTTGTGGTGTGGATGTTCACACGACTTGGGGTTAGATGGGAGTTGAATCTTTTTTGAAGGGTCCGGATGATCCTTATGAGAGCGAGGTCGAGACTCATCCTGTGGCTCTAGCATCCTCTTGCAGCCTTGTCTTGTGCTCCTTGAGAGCACACTTTGCACACTACACAGCCACTTTTAACATGACCTTTTCTGAGGCACAAGAGGCATTGATCATGCCAATCTGAAACCGGCACCATGGTAGAACAAGTGGAGCAGTGCTTAAATCCTGAGTGCTTGCCAGCAGAAGTTACCATAAGGGCGGGAGACTATTAATGGTAGCTACTAAAAACTGTGAATTAATAAGAGCTAGACTAACTAGAGACTAAACTAACTGCGTAAGCTAACTATAGAAACAACAATTATAAAACTTTTTTTCTTTCCCTCAGGTGCAGCTGTTCCAGAAGTTGCCAGTGGAGGTAGAAAGGAACTGAAGCATGAGGCTTCTCCCTCTCCTTTTATACCCTAAGCTATCACGAGAGGAAAGAGTTGATGAGGAGGGGTAGGAGCACGAGACTTCCAGAGCCTTCTCTTGGAGGCTTAACTGAGGACTGCTCTTAAAAGGCAAGCTATCTAGAGTCACCTGAAGAACAAAGGGACATCAAGAAGGTGTTAGGATTTCAGACTACATTTGAAATGCGAGTTTGTGTCATTTTAAAATAGCGTGGTGTTGGCCAAAGACTGCCGACACTGGGCCAGCATTCTGCCCTTGATTACAGTCAAGAACCATGAGTAAATGGGACTGGTGGGTCTTGGCTTGCAACCGAGTAATTGTATAAAGGATTTGGTCAGTCACATGCATAATGTGGAAGAATTATGGCAGCCCAAGTTTTGATTGTAAGTGCACCTCAGTTTAACAAATACACTCAAAGAAAGCACAGAGTTGTGTAGCACTGAACAGTTTATTTAATGCATTGCCTTCATAGCATAGTTAAAGCAATTTTAAAATTTACTTCTCAGTACAAATATTTGTCAAGTCTATTTTTTTCCAGAAATTTTTTTCCCTAATTCCTGGCACATGCACTCAGACACACTATAAAAAATCCCATTCATGACACAACAGGAAGGGCAATTGTCATTCATGTAAACGTATTCCTTTAGTTATCTATAGCTTTAAAAATAAGAAATAAACCTACAGATGTTCAAGAAGGCTCATAATTCTAGTACAAATGTCATAAAACACCTACGTATACACATCAAATAGTGTGGGATTGACCTTTTAATGCATGAGCCTTTAATATACCTCAACACACAATTGTGTGCTTAAAAGTGTGAAAATAGCAGACCTAGTAGAAACTGTTACATTAGGAAGCTTAGTTACTATGAGAATAATTTTATTTTAGCATAAATAAGGGTGAATGACCCAAGTGAAACTAAGTTACAATAGGAAAAGTTTCATAGAGTAGATCTGTGGAAGAGACCAAGTGTGTGTACAGAACGTTACAAGGATGTCTGGCGCATGACTACCCTTGCTATTAAAATAGGACAAGGTGCGATGCTACATACATGTTCTCTCAATTGCTGATCTACTGTGACTATTTCTTAGTGTAAATATTTTGATGCATCTACATGTTTTAAAAGTTTCATTTGCTTGTTTGCATTTACACTTTGATCTTACAAACAAGCACAAAAACCCCAACCAAAAAACAAAACAAAAAACCCTCTTGTAAATCTGGCTTAACTCCTATTGGAACAATTCAGTTTTAAATATACTCATTCTCCCAGAAAATATTTCCATACGAACACCATCTATTTACATACAAGCACATTTAAACTTGTGAAAAGGCTTTCCCTCATGCCCATGGTTTTATGGCTTGAACATTTCATTGTTTTGAATGTATAATATAGAGTTCTTGTGCAAATGAACAAAAGTCCTTATTTAAAATCAAAGTGTATTGAAAATAAGACTACAGAAGGACAGGGCCAGCTTACTACATCAGAGAAGACAGTTGTGTTCAAAACCTCTGATCTGTGGCAAGGAAACATGCAACCCATTCATCTTGCAATGATTTTTAAAAAGCTCATTTAAAAATACTGAGTAACTATTTCTGATGCTGCTAATTCACAGAACCGGGGGTACATTCACACCAGACAAAGTAGAAAAAGCCACTGCTTGCTGTGGAGTTGGTGTTCGCTTGGGTGAATTTGCCCTTATGTTTTGAAGCCCCCAACAAAGACAATTTGAACACATTTCGCCTACACTGCTGTGCATACAGGGGTCTCTTAGTACCAAGGTTAAACTAACTGGGAAACAAATGCCTTATGATTGTGCTTTTAAGAAAGTTTTAATAGGTAGCACTGGACTAAGTTCAGAGTTAGCCTCTACTGCAACGTTCATGAGGTTTGGCATGCATCTGTAGAGCAGATGAGCCCAAAGTAGGAGAGAATCCACTCTGGGAAACCCTATGCTCTATGCAGGTCACAAAACCGAGTGACACAATATGGGCATCTCCAAGAGGATAGTGGGTAAGAGATAGCATGCTTTTGGGGATGGGGGGGAAAGATTTTCTTGTGCATTAGTACAGTCTTTGGACACTAGGGTTGCAATCCTGACTGGAGCCTTTGGGTGCTGCCACACTAGAAGTGGCATGCACATGCAACAGTGGTGTGGCAAATGAATCCTCTCAGAGCTTGGCCCTACTGATTGAATGGACATGGGAAAACCAGTCAGGTGCACTTCTCAACTCCCCTCTACACCACCAGCAGATGGAAGCTTACAAACCGCATGAACCCAAGATGCTGCTGTTAGAGAACGGGACTGGCACCAACACAGCAGCTTGAGAATCATACTTCCAGTGTGCATTTTGAATAAGGCCTATTGCATACAACTCTAACACCACCAACCAATGTGGAGACGAAGCATTAGGAAAGGTTCTATTCACGCCCACTCCCATTTACCCCTCTACAATACACACCACCTCAGAAATAGCTGCTGCACGTATCTCTTACTTAAAGCAAATTCTATAGTTGTTTTTAATTTGTTTCTTCTTAACTGCCAAGCTGTTCAAGTAGCTCAGAACTCCCAAAGCCAAAATGGAAAACTCATATAAACCAATGGATTTCTGGCTTGTTTCACCCTCCAAATCAGCCTAACTAGTGGTGACCATAACTAGCCCTAACATAGCCATACCCCCCCCCCCCCCACCCCCCCAGCTTATTCTAGCTTGTTTGTTTTCAGGTTTACTTCTGTAGACTGATTTTCCCAGTTTTAATAGGTTTCATGGACCAAGTTCAGAATTAGCCTCTACAGGCATCCAAAACTCAAGAGAATGCAACATCCCTTTTCAGAACTACAGAGAAGACTGCCCAGCTAACACAGAAGGACAAAGACAGGGAGTGGAATAATTCTGACACAAACTTCCATACCTCTCAAGACAGCATGATGGCCATGATTAGGAACACTGCTTGATTCTGTCTATCCTTGATGTTCATCAGAAACAAATGGAAGAATAGGACAGGTCAGAATCCTCAGGCTATTTTAGCTCTCCTCAAAGAGTCCCATTCCTTCAGGAATGTCTGACTCTTCAACTACTCTAATGTCGCAAAGAACTGGGGAATTAACTCAAATGGTAGAGTGCTCTCTTAGCATGCGAGAGCTAGGCCTGCATTCTCCAATCAGGTGTGCTGGGGTTATTGTGGACTGGCTCACTCAGTCAAAGCATGGTGCTAGTAATGCCCAGGTCATGCGTTTAATCCCATGCTGGCCACTTGAGAATAGTCACATAAGCAGTAATCTTCTTCCAAAGAGGCTGGACAGCTATTTGTTGGGGATCTTGTAGGTGTAGTCATCTTGTGTCCAAGAAGTGGTTTGGACTAGATTACCCTTGAGGTCTCTTCTAATCCTACTGAGTGGAGGCTAGTTTCCATAATTTCCTCCCAGTCTCCAAGAAAGAGGACATTCGGCTCTCCTAGAAGCATCTCACCCTGACTGAGTTACCTTCCAGAAAGTCCAAAGTAACTTATCGGTGGCATCCAAGATGCAGACTACTTTGCAAAGTGGTTAACATGCTAGTGCCCACCTTATGAAGGAGCTGCCTGGGCAATGGTGTCTTTGGCCTTTTTTACACAGCCCCCGGTGGGGGGTGTCCATAGGCATGCTGGTGTGTGCGCGGTGGGTGAGGCGTTCATATGGGCACACGTGCATCCCCACCCATCTCCACTCATGCAGCAACTGCCATTTTCCCTGGTTGCTCCGTGTGTGGGGATGAGTAGGGGGTGCATGAGGATGCATGTTAGGTGGGAGCGTGCACGCAACTCCACGCACGCCGCGTCCTTCATATGGACCTTTCCCACTTATGAACACCCAGATTTCTGTGTGTTTATGATTAGGAGAGCCCCATGAAAAAACAGCCTTTGTCCACATCTCTGTTGTGGGAAGATCATGCAGACTCCAACACAAGCACGGTCACATCTAACTTTTGTTCTACCTTACAGTATGAAAGAGGACACCGACAGTTTGTTTTGCTGGCAACTGTTCCAACGTGCCCCTTTCCACAGCATGCCATTCCCAGTCAACAAAGACAAAGGAGGAAAAAAATCCCTGTCAAATTCCACTGGTCACTGCTGCTTCCAGACAGCCTAAACCAAGAGTCCAATCAGCCAAATAAAAAAAGGATCCCCCCACCCCCCTTCTTTTTGGGTTGTTGTTCCATCCTGTTGCTGAGGCAGAAACAAGCTCCTAGGGTCATCAAAAGATCCAGCCATTCATAACTAGGCTGTTTTCACAAGCTGCAAGGGAGGTAGAGGCAAGACGTCCACTGTAATGATCTGCAGTCTTTCCCATACAGAGAGAATGGGAGGTTTTTTCCATAGGTCAACAGCAATCCAATGGGGCTTTCTGCCTGTTCATTTTATAATGCAGTCAGATGTATCCATATTCTACGGATCAACGTGCTTATGGACTGATTTTGTCTGAAGCAGCAGAAAATTCCTCTTGCAGATCTCTTGCTACTGGAAACTCTGTTCAGAGGTCTTCCTTTTACACAAAGGGTGTTTTTAGATGGACCCGGAGTCTGCTCTGGGTGGAGGGGAGCACCCCATGGCCTACTCCAGCTGTGCTAGGTTTGAAAGGAGGTGGCTGCTGGTGTTACACCCTCCCTCCCCTGCACCATAGAGCTGAGTGGATCACCAGCCACTATAGGCTGCCACCCACAACCAGAGCAAACCCCAGCCAGAAGCGGAGCTTCAGTGGCCTGTCTGTGAGTAGACAGACTGCTGCTCCACCCCAGGATGATGCTCCAGGTTTGGCTGGTCCACTCTACTTACGGTGTTCTGGGATGTTCCAAAGCACCACAAATGTAGCTGGCATCGCCTGCTCCGCCTCACCCCAGACTAGCCCACCTTTACACGATGGGCCACCCAGGGGTGGAGCAGAGCAGGTGTCTGTCTAAAAACACCCAAGGACTTCACAAGGTGCAGAACGATCAATCATGCTTCTGACTAATCAAGTGATAGATGTGACAAAGCCATCGAGTGTAAAAGAAACATTCTGCATTCCAGACCAAGGCTTGCGGTTCCTCAAAAAGAAAGTGTTTTTTTCTGCTATTAACTTTTATTATTAAGTATTTATATAGTGGCAGCATGTTAACAGTGGCCCAACAATTGCCAGTTCCTGAGGAAACGAGAAGAGCTTGACACAAGCATGTGAGGTTGATGTGAAAGTGTCATTAATGGAGAATGACAAGAAAACATCACTTTCTAGTAGAGGAGTGAGAGTGCAGTGGGAAGACAGACAGGTCTGTCATTGGTTTGCACGGATGGCGACATAATTAGCACATGAGGATCTGTTTATCCACCACCAAAACAAACAGTGGCAGTAGAAAACAAAGCCATGATTTTGGAAACATGAGGATTATTCCTACCAACTCAGTACCATAAATCTGTGATTTATGTTTGTTTTAGAAGCTAAGTTCATTTCCATCAGGCTGTCTGTGTGGGCAAGCCCATGGAAGACAGCAAAATGCCTCCCCCCCTAAAATGTTTCAATTTTGTGGAACCTATTGTAGAAGAACAGCCCAAAGCCACAGCATATCTACCTATAAACAATTCAAGGAAGCCTCTAGGAAGCAAGAACAACTCCTTAAAATGGTGATGTGCTTAAATGTTTATCTGTATGGAAGTAGGCACAGTTCTGAAACATTAATATTTCCTTCTCCAGTTGATTTGCTGAAGTGCTATATCGGTCAGCCTTTGACAGCTCTCCCTCATGTGTGAGGATCAGCTCTGTTTCTCTGCAAGTTAAGCTGAGTCTTTGAAATATCATCTGTGTAGGCCACCTGCCATATCTGAGCAAGCTGAGAAATGTGGCTTGAGTCTCCAAAGTGAGGGAGCACGGTGTTGACAAAGCCTGCATTCACAGTTCTGCTGGGCAAGTGCCATGGAACTCTGGGCGCGCACCACAAATAAAGATTTGCCTCTAAATGGCAACATCCTGAAAAGGCTTTGTGAGCAGCACTTGCGTGAACGAAGCCTCAAATTAAAGGGGAGTTTGCTTGCGATCCATAGCTGTTGAGATACGCCACCTTGACAAGTCTCTGTGGACCAAAGCAAAAAACGGCATCTTTATCCTGTACAGGTAGAAGGCTCTCCTACTGTGAAACAATATTCTTCTTAATATCTTTATGAAACTGTCACTGTGTCTCCCGTCTGAACTGGATGCCTGCATTTATATTGGTTCCCGTTCAGATCTCACACACCTGCATGGTTAGCACTCAATCTTTAAAAGCAACAGATCAAAAAGGCTACAGCTACAGTAGAAAATAAGATTTAAATTTTCTCCTTCATCCCCCATGGTATAGACCCATTTTAAAAATTCAAGCATTTACAGCAAATGAACTGCAAATGCATTTAGCAGTTTATAAACCATTTAAAAAAAAGCCAAACCAAGTATCATAACAGAATTGCAGGCCCCAGAAAGGTGTTTAGTACTTGGAATAAAGTACAGCTTTGTTAAAAATCTCTTCTACAACACTAGGAGAGTTGTAAAATAATTAAGGTGTTGAAATTCCCAGATTAATTTTCTGGAAGGGGGGGGGGGGAGGGGGAGAAAAAGCTTCTGTATAAAGTGATGCTTTTGAGTTCTCTCTTTCAATAGAACTTTTCCATCTGCTCTTTTTGTCTTAGTTCTGTACTACATTCATTTACTGTCTTAAAATGAATAATGCCACTATGGGCCATATTATCCAGTTGTAGCTCTAGTGAAGTCAACCAAGTTACCCTAGTAAAGAACCTGAATCTGGCCCACTGTACTTAAAAGCACTGCAGTCTGCCCTTGGACACACACACACGTGCAAAGGCAGAATTTAACCTTTCAAATCATTTACACTGGTAAGCGAGAAACAAGAGAAACCTCATGGACGTTAGCTCAGCTTATTTGTTTCTCTTCCCTTTTCCTGGAATAGTTTCTCACTATTAGTAACATCTCATTAGAAAAAAGCCCCTTTCTCCTTTTTGAACTTCTTCAGGCAAAAAGGGGAGCATGGTAATCATAATTAAATAAAACACGTTAGCCCTAAAGGCCAGTGCATTAATTTTTTATGCATATTATTAAAACTATTTAATCTAGAGAGCCACGAAGACCTGCATACACAGCACTCTCACAAACCTTTATGCCTGTTAAAGAGGTCTTCTCTCACAAAAGGATTTACAAGGGACAGCATGTAAACAAGAGGAAATAGGAGTTTAAAAGCCCAGCCTCCTATACACGAAGGAAGAAAAAAAAACCCTGTTCTATTACAAGATTCAGATCAAAGGTTTAAAGAAAGAATTATGCTACTAAACAGAGAATAGCAGAAGTACCATCACAAATGGCATGTATGCAAAATAAAGTCATACAGCAATGCCTAGGCCACAGAAACAACAACTTTGCAGTCCGCCAACTAAAAATGAACAACACACCCTCTTGCTCATTTTTGGACTAATCTTTTGGCATCCTTGCATATGGTGCGGAATTAGCTATAAGCTACCAAAGAATATCATGCTGCCTGGTGTAGAATGTTAAATAATTCTTGCAGGTATGACTGTTGCAACACTAGCTAATTTTAAATCTGCTATGATGAATATGCTAAAGCTAGTTTAGTATGCAGGAAATTGATCGCTAACACAGAATGAGAGTTTATGGTACAACAGCATGAACAATCCCTGGCTGTCCAGTTTTCAGTATAAAGATAGTGCATAGATCCAAGTTTCTATTTCAGGTTGCCAAACTGAGAAGTTGCTTGCATTTCACTTTTGCTGGAGAGCCTGGTAGGCTTTCAGTTCCACCTGGTACCACTCTGGTGCTTCCAGACCATCCTGCCCAGTAGGATTGTGATCGTATCCATATGCCACTGTTAACTCTTCATCCTTCTCAACAGCCCTAGTGGTGCGAATACATTTAACTGGCCCAAAACGAGGATGAACAAACCTAAAAAACAAGAGTATGATGCACTTTAAGTCTTTAAGAAAGCTGTTTTTACCGTAGCATTTTAATTTAGGTTCCACATTTCCCTCCCCCACAGCTAATATGATTTAGACCATTAAGTCTGTGTTATGTACTTTAAGGGAATATTCTGACACATTTGTAAAACAATCATATTAATTCTCTCAAGGATTTAAGAGTGATTCACTTGCTCCTAAGCATACAAAAGGAGTAGCTAGCCTCTTTGGAATTACTCTGAAGTAAGATCAAAATCAGGACTTCTATGTTGTATTGTGTTTCATTAAAAAGGCTTTGCAATGTGCTATATCTTAAGCTTCTTAAAAGAACATTTAAAATATCTATATTCTCAAAAAATTAGTCACTGTGAGTTGTGTGGAGTTCACCATGCACCATATGGTGCATGTCTTCATAAAGGGGAAACAAAGAAGATTCATGGCAACAGGGGAAATCACTTATCTGTGCTGATCTACTGTCGATTTACTTAATGCTATGTTGCCGTACTTTCTCCAGAAATACAATGTCTACATATTGCAATTTCATTTAAAGGGATACTACAATTGTAAATCATCCAGCTTATGGTTACAAGTAATTTTTTAAAAGTACTGCAACTTAATGGAATTTAAATTAGTGGGAATAAAAGTATTTCACAGGGTTTACTTTAACACACACACTTTACTTTGACAACAATGAATATAGCAGATTCCACTGTTTCCCCTGAGTCTGTACCTGAAACCACATTAAAACTAGGAAGCAGATATTTCATAATGCCCTGTTAAAACCTAAAATCTTTGATCCACAGAAAAGCTAGTAAACAAATATTACCTTTACTGTTCACATTTTAAATAGAATTCACTCAGATGTGAAACAATATTCTTCATATCTTTATGAAACTGTCACTGTGTTCCTTCTTTTTGCCCAGGCAAACTTATTAAGTTATACATGTTAAAAGTTATAGAATCAATGTTAATTTTAGGTTACTGCCTTGCTACATATCTGCATACAACTTGGAATAATCCTGCTACAGGGCACTGTAAAGTTAAAACACAGTTTTATTTTTTAAGCTTCATGATTCAAACCTGCACACAACCTATATAAAGTCATGACAAAAATCTTTGGACACTTAGGATCTAAAATCCAACCATGGCAGCTGAATTTTGTGCTTGAAGGGGAGTAGGCAGACAACTATGACAAGTATTACAGTCCAACTAATACAAACATAAGAAGTGCCGTAACGGGTCACACCAATGGTCTACGTAGCCAAGTGTCGTGTCTGAGTGTTTTTAAATGAGATGTTACCACACATTGCCACTCATCAACCACTTATTCGAATGCATGTTAAGGTGGTGCGAAGGGATGCGCACTCCTGTGACCCATGCAGCATCCATTCACTCATGGGTTTACTGAGGGGCTGCGGTGTATGAAGTGAGTAGGCAGGAGGCTGGAGCGACGCTGGCGTCGGACTCGATCTGACTCCGACCGACTTCTCCATAGGGCCCATTTGCGGTCCTATGTTGAGGCTGTGAGGACAGCGAGGAAGTTCCTTGCTGTTCTCATAGCATCGGCGAAGTCATGCCCGGTGGAGCTGTTTCGGGTGGTGCGGGGACTGGTCAGTCCGGCCTCCCTCCACCTGGACGGGGACGTGTCCCAGGCCCGCTGTGAGCAGTTTGTCACCTACTTCGCAGACAAGATCGCTTGGATTCAGAGCAACTTTGATGCTGGATTAGGGGCAGTGGTCGGAGAGTGCGAGGGGATGGAGGCGCCGTCTTGTCCAACTTTGTGGGGGGAGTTTCAGGAAGTGACACCAGCTGATGCGGTGGATGTCCTGGGGTCTGTGCAAGCCACCAGTTGTGAACTCGATCCGTGTCCATCCTGGCTGATGAAAGCCTCCAGGGAGACATTGGGGATGGTGCTGGCGAGGGTGATCAATGCGTCCTTGCAGCGGGGGAGGCTGTCGCCTAGTCTCAAGGAGGCTGTGGTGCGCCCTCTGCTGAAGAAACCATCGTTGGACGTGGACGCGCTCGCCAGCTACCGTCCTGTCTCTAACCTTCCCTTTTTATGGAAGATTATTGAGTGGGTGGTAGCGACCCATCTCCAGGTGCATCTAGACAGCATTGGGTTCCTGGACCCTTTTCAATCTGGGTTCCGCCCCGGCTATGGCACCGAGACGGCGTTGGTGGCCTTGGTCGACAACCTCCGCCGGGAGATGGATGCAGGATGTTTCAACATTTCTCATCCTGCTAGATCTCTTGGCCGTTTTTGACACCGTGGACCATGAGCTGCTGCTGAGACGGCTGCGTGACCTGGGGGGTCTGGACAGGACTGTTCTTGAATGGTTCCGCTCATCCCTCTCGGGGAGAAGCCAGTGGGTGGTGCTGGGAGCTGAGTCATCTTGCCCCCGCACTTTATCCTGCGGCGTTCCACAGGGTTCTATTCTGTCTCCATTATTGTTTAATGTATACATGCAGCCCTTGGGGGAGGTTGTGAGAAGGTTCAGGGTGCGTTGTCACCAATATGCTGATGATACTCAGTTGTACCTCTCTTTTTCAGCTGACCCAGACCCTGCTGTCTCGTTGCTATCCCAGTGTTTGGAGGCCGTGGCGGAGTGGATGTGACAGAGCAGACTGAAGCTC